>JAPFBL010000193.1:600000-753231 GCA_026182355.1 Hermatobates lingyangjiaoensis | reverse complement strand
TCATTTGTGGTGAGTTACCTGAATATATATATATATATATATATATATATATATATGGATTAATTTACCATTTACCATTTATGGATTAATTTACCAATGTAAATATTGATTACATTTTCATTTGAACCAGTAAAATGCTTGTAGGCATTCATTAGAATGAATTAATTGAAATATGAACTGTTGTTGTTGCTTCTACAAATAAGGTCCTTGCAATACAAATTATTTTAAAAGGTTTAAAAGTTCATCTATTGGGAGACTTTTAATAATAAATTGCAAATATTTTTCCAAAATCTATAATTATTCAGTATACTCTCTTTATAACTTGAATTGTTAAGCCACCCGCATTATACTAATCAATTAATTAAACTGATTATCAATGAATTCGATAATATATTTAATCACAGTACTATTGAGTGCATACTACTTCAGTTAGTTTTATGTTGTGCACAAATTATACTTTGTACAATATTTCTGTTTACAGTTTTTCATTTAGTGAGATTATTTCTATAGTATAATCTTTTATATTAAGTATTCAAAAGTTTGTTGTCTAAATATCCATACTTAGGAATTATATTAATGATTATGGGAAGGATAGCATATGCATGTAGTCCATGAAAGCCAGTCAAATGTAATGTACACACATGTTTTATTTTAAGATATTTACAAATTTAATATGTTTCATGAAACTTATTCGTGAAAGTTATTTAAAAAACATGTTTTATTTTAAATTATAACTATTATTCTTATGTCCTTATTAATATAAACTATATATCAATAAGAATAAAATTTATCACTAAACAGTGTAAAAGAAAACTTTCAAACAAAATAACAATCAAGAAAATTTCAATTTTCATGAAACATTTAACAAATTTGTTTGATTTTATAATGAAGTAAAAAGAAGTCATAATGGGGTTGGCCACTCTGTTCTAGGACTGTGTAAGTGAACTCTTGGACTCCCTAAAGTTCTTTGCATGTTGAAGCCAGTCTGCAACTTCTCTTCATTAAAGAATCATGGTGGAGGTGCACTGTGGCTTATGCTAACGTAAATTCAACAGTTTTTGTTTCTTCACTCATCATGTCACTTGATATTTTCTGTTAACACTAGACTTTTAACTATAATTTTACTATATGTCAAAATATATGTTAAATTATAAGCAATCAATTAAAATTTGTATGGAAGTTAATATTCTGCTTTACTTGTATTAAAATAATTGCTTGTTTTAACAACTTATTAGGGTATAAGTGAAGAAAACAACAGAATTACTTTATGGTTGGTATATATCAGAATTATTTGATTATGACTAGTCACAACCATGACTGACAAAGATTCCACCCTATTTTATATTACCATTGAGGTAAGGTTAAAATGTGTGTATTGTTGCAGGTACAGACGAAAGGATACCTGTACACAGGTTAGTGGGCATGTTATGTATTTATGCATGTAATCATTTCAGGTTTATGTGTTCAGTTTAATACAATACCCAGGAAAGCACACTCAACGTCTTACACTGTTTGAAACCCTCTTACTTCCACTGTTCTTCCTAGATAGATCGTATTCTGTTAGGTCTCTATAAGAGTGATTCTCAAGGGTGTCTATAGGATTTCTAGGTGTCTCTGAGTGATTCAAATAATATATCCAGACATGTAAACGTAGTCACCATACGTCATCTTATAAAGTAGATCTCTTTTTGTGAACGGAACATTATTATTAGTGATAAGTAATAGCGATTTTCTTCTTAAGAAGGTCAAGGGTCAGCTAGCCATGCACAGCAAGGTGCATGCCAAATTAGAGGACAGGCATCTAGGCCTTTTACCACTTCATTCTCTAAATTAGTTAACTTGGCGGGATACAAGCTAAACTGGCTCTTTTACTTGTCCCTTGTATTAAAAAATCTGGAGTGGCCTACACTCTACTTTACTATAAGTAACTTAATGTCAAATTTCTTGAGTATATAAAACATAACGTCTCATTTAAGCATAACGTAATCATCTAAATGGGATATAATTAATAGCATTTCATTCGTGAGGTAGTACAGATAGTGATTGAAGGACATATCAATTTATAAGCTTATTTTTGTACATCACAAATAATTTATTATTTGCAAATAATTTCATTAGTATAACTACAGCAGTAATAACATTTTTGAAAAACCAAAGTGAACATTTCTTGAAACGAAATAGTATCCTACAAGAGAACATGGCTATTGTTCAAATAGTCAGTAGATTTCTTACATCGTTTACTTGACATCCTTCTACATTGAATATTAATGTAAAATTTTCAAATTTGAAACAGTAAAATACTCTTTTTTTCTCTGAAAAACTTCTTAAACAGCAAAGAAAATGTTGTATTAAGGTGATTTGTTAATTAAAGATGTACGATAATTACAGTTATTAATCTCTAAACGAAAGATTTTAATTTTGAATTATCTTTTACATTTTTGGTTTTTAACAGAATTATTATACTGGGAATTTTATGGCTTCTTAGTATTTAATAAGATCATTTTCCTTCCCCTTTGTCAAATAACATATATACGAATTTTTTTTTAATGAGTTTTCCTCTTAAAACAATATTATTCCTCTTACATCTCTTATAAGTCAATAATATATTTTAATTTTTCCATTGGAAACATCAATTTTATCTCAGTGGATTCGCTCAAAAAATTTCTAAGTCAATGTAAACAATGTAAAAAAATACAAAAAATTCGACAAGTATAGCAGGTGATCTCTTAGTCTAGGATAAACAAAGAGTTTTTATATCGTTATTGCTCTTTCCCGTAATTGAAACTTCATGAATTTTTTTTTATGAATTGCTAATTTTTTGTTCCATTTTTGGTCAAATTTGCATTATTTTTTAACGAGCCGTTTAGCGTCAAAAAAACATTTTCTGAAAACACAAATCGTACTGTAACGCCCCTTTAGCGAAAGTAATTTCAAAAAACAATATCTCAACTCATTCGCCATATAATGTTCTATTTGTAGGCATAGTTTCATTCTTGTCCGTCAAACAGTATGGCTTGTATCGCTCTCACAAGGTTTGAGATTGAATTATAAGTCAAAGTTTGTACATTTTATTGAAAAAAAATATTTCCCGTTGTTTTAAAATTCTGGATATATTTTTCGTTTGTTCCATTTGTAACCTCAAAGATAATGTCAATATTTCAAAACTGTAGGGTTATCAGTTTAGGAGAAATAAATGTTTTAAAAAAAACGGTTTTTGGCAAAAAAAGTGACTTTCCCATCATGCATAATTCTTCCCAAACAATAGGGATCTTCGTCTTTATGAGGCCCATTTTTGTGTAAAATATCAACTTGATCCATCAAAGATTCTGGACCGTAGCGTGGTAACAAGCAATGCTAACACACTCACCCACCCACCCACCCACACACACACAGACATCATCGTAAAAACGTCATAAAACGACTTCTGGGACCTCAAAACATGTAATTCCGTCAAAATCTCGAGATCGAATTTTTTCACGATCACTATACTTTACTTATAGTAAAGTAAAAATAGAATTTCCTTGGCTAGTGTGAACCTTTGACCAGTGACCAACAGGCTTATGCAAATAGAGACTAAAAATCAAAAAACATACATGAAAGTATTAATAATAATAATAATTAATAATGAATCACATGGAGCCCATTCCACGGTCTACTCATCATCAAGCACACAGCACGAAAGCAGTTAGGAATTGCAAGACTGCATTCATAAATGCATTTGATCAACCCTGCATTCATAACTGCGGCCCCAAGGAACAAGCAGCACCCTCGGGCTCCATGGAGTACGTAAATATAATGATAATATAATATAGTAATCAATGTAACGATAATAATAAAAAGTATAATAATGTTAAGATAAAATAATTGTTCGATCACCTCTTTGAGGTGATTACCCTTTGAGGGTGTATAAATTTTAATGAATACATTTAACGAGCCCACAATCCATCCATCGACTTCTTAAGAAGGCCTACTCACCTCAAATATATTTTATATGCAATGAATATGTTCTACCAATGGCGAGATTATTTTGTTCACCACTCTGAGCAAAAATTTTACAATTTGAAACAACATTATTCCCTAGTCAAAACAGGCAAGGCATAAAAACATTACAATAGATTGAAGTAGAAATTCGAGGTCCTCCCTGTCCCTAAAAAACGTTTTAGCCCCAAACACTGAAGAAAACGCCAAGGCTCAACAAGTTTATATTTCCCTGGGCAGAAGAAGAAACAAACTGAAAGTAAGTCTCCTTTTCTTTATTTTTTAATGATTATTTCTATCGTATTGTATTTGATGTAATTAAAATATTTCTCGTGGATTTGTATACAGTGTGTTTCAGCTATTTGTAAAATTAAGAACTCCCCAACTTCAAGCAGATTCAGAACCACTACCCTAGAAACATAACAATAGCTTTTCAGGCATAAGATGATGTCTGATTATTCTAATTGCAATTCTACTGTGTAGGTAACTTCTCGTTGAATACATAGGTGTTTACATTTATTTAAATCTCTATATGCATTACTGTTTCAATCTAATCTCTTGTGTAACTCATATGTTATGGGACTATTAACACTCTTGTTGTGTATGAAGAGGATTGGTTACATGTTTCTTTAATTATATTAAAGGTATATGTGTGAGGTAGGTACCTCATACATGTTGAATGGATTTTGTGATGGATGCATTTAAGTCTTTAGTTACACATATGTTTCTCAACTACTCTCCATGTAGCTCATATGTTTCGGGGAGTAGAAACGACTACTTGTTACCGTTAAAAGATCTTACCCTTTTTTGTCTTATTTCTTACTGTAGTTTGGACGTTGATTTTTATTGCACCTGTTTATTGAGAAATCCTGTTATGAGAGTTATATATATTGTGTTCTCTATAAGATAAATAGTTTGAAAATATTGCTAAATAACGTTGAAAACATAACTATTTGCACCATACCTCTTTCTTAATAACTGTTTGAATTGTTGAGAAGCCAAGAGGTAGAGTATGCACTTTGAAAGGTCCAAATTGACTCTTGATTTATTTAAAGAGCTTTTAAACTGTAAATTTAAAAACTGTTGTTTTCATATTAAATATTAAATTAAAGAGTAACAAACAAGAAAAACCAAAAACAGAAAAATATGTTCTTATGCCTCAAAACATATTTTTCTTCTTTGCGATGTTTTTTATCTTATACCATTTCAAAAAACTAAAATTAAAATTTTAGTTGTACAAATACAAATAAACCTTTATACGAACACAAAGGGAATCCAATATGGACTTATTTATTCTTTTTATTTTATTATCCAATATATAATTTCTGTAATAACATTATTTCAATTAACTAACTTCATAATTGTTGTTGATTTTACCATGGAAGCGTGGGTGGGATGGATCATCAGATAACGACCGTTTGGATTGTAGGTAGACAAATGTACACAATTAGCCCAGTTAAAACTAATATTTGTTCTTCGGACATCCCTTTTCATACATGAAAATTGGTCAAGTATTAATCAAGGAAGTAATAATGACCTGCAAACACCAAACTATTGTTTTATCAAATATTACTTTGACAAAATCAAAAATTATAGTGTTATTCTAAAAATAGTCCCAATAGTTTTAAAATATTGGAATTAGTTAAAAAATATATACTAACACAAAATAGAGATTTAAGTACACAAATTTTGCGGGAAAAAATTTGTATGTGGTTTCATTGAACCTGTGATGTTGTAAAAATAGTTGAAACAAATCTAGCAAAACGTAATACGGATTAGGTACACGGCGGTTATGTGGCGAAACATTTTTCAATAGAGATCTGGTTTCAATTCAGAAGTTATGTTGTAGATAAAGTGTCCGAAGAGAATAAAGGAGTTATTTATAGTTCTAGAAATATAAACAGTGGTCTGGGTGAAAGTGTTATATTTTAATTCTATTATATTTTATAATCAGGATGCAGAAGCTATTGCAGATAAAATAGTCATTGAATCATTCATTTCTAAATTTGTAACTGTAGCATTAACAGTAAATATAGTTTTCTAACTGATTAGCCACTATGTCCATTATTTATTACTTAACTATTACCAGAATTTCACGTTAATTTTCAAAACATCTTCAAAAAGTTTTGCGTTAGATGTTTAGCTATATATTTAATATGAATAAAAGATGGTTTCCAAACTCATTGCTGTTTTGCATGTGCATGTGGTATAGCTGATCGTTTGTTGCTTTTCATACAACATGGCAGAAGGTTCTGCATGACGAGGACGTTACTAATAACCATTCAGGAATCAGTGGATCTAACTCACTTTACAAGGGGAATCTCGTGAACTCATATCTACCCGTATGAAGAATTCATAGTCTCTACCTATCAGCTTTTGACTTGACACAACAGATTATAGATTACTCTCATGGTAATCTGTTATTACTCTCATGATTACTTCCCTCTTAAATTCAATTTTTAACTCGGCTTTGTGGAAGACTTAATATATTATTCAAAAAACTTAAATGACAACAAGGGGCCAGGTTAGCTCAGTGGTTAAAATACTTACCTCTGGGCTGGTAGTACGGTACTGGTAGTACCTAGTCTTCGATTTATTCACGCGGAGGTGAGTAATTCTGAGTACATCGTCCCTCGGAGAAGAGGTCAAGTCGTCGGTTCCGAGCCTGTACGATGTCAGGTACTCGTTAAAGATCCTTACTCAAAATGTACTTGAGTTAGACAACATTTAGGACTCCCACTGTCGAATCTGTAGAATCACCGATCAAACAAAAAGCCAGTAAACGGTTGACTGTTTACTGCCTCACTGCGTGGGGATCGGTTTAAAAAATAAAAAAAAGTGAAAACACCTATTTATGTAATCTTAATCTACATTATACTTAACTCAATAGAACAGTGAACCAGTCAAATCTTTTTCAAAAAGTTATCGAAAAATTACCTTTTACAAGACTACAGGAATGTTAGGAAGTTATGGCGCATGGATTGTGGCAGGAATGGGCTGTTGTGAGACCAAGTAGCACTACAATGTTCTGCAGGGTTCGGCGCTGCAGTTCACTCTGAGATACTAGCCTATGCCATGCAGCAGTAATGAATCAGTTGAGAATTGGTGGCAGCAGGTTGACTCAAGGTTCCCTTGTCTAGACCATTTTGTAACCATTGCTAGGCTTTTTTAACAATCGAGCTGGTTGTCGGAGAACGCTTCTTACACCGGAGGACCAGGGAGAGTCCAGCAGTGTCACTAGACGTTGAAGTGGTACGAACTCCAAGAAACCATGAGGAATTATTTTATTCCTCAAGGAGTGCAAGATGTTCATGCACATATAAACTGTAAATATATTGTTATTGTAAATATCATTGTTATTTCCTGAAGTAATCTTATGTTTCCAAATCTATTATTAATAATAACGTTTAATCATAAATACATACAAGGTTAAATAACAATATATCAAATAAAATAAAAATAATAATAATAAATAAATAATGATATTGTGATAAATATTTAGTCATAATTAATTAGTTTAGTTAATTTTGTTAGAATATATTTAGCAGTGCAACTCTCTCCAAGCCAATGAGGTTAAACAAAAACCTGTTTAAAATTGTTTAGAAAAAAAAGTTTTATATAAAAACTTAAAACATTCAGTAATTTCTAACAACAATTGAAATAAAAAGTTATTCCATAAATTACATTCACTATTAATGCTTATACTGGGTATAAAAATAGAAATAATATGGTCATAATACTTTATCGAAATAATCTAGCAAAGAAATATTTTCTATAGAAAATTCATCACAATTCTGTATTGAGATTCTAATTGTAGAATAAATGTAACGCATTGATTAGATCTGTGAAGAAATGTTTATTCTGATGTATTTTTTCAGGGGACAAATTCAATAACTTTCGAAAAAAAAAGCTGTAATGGCGAATCCTCTACGGACCACTTTTACTGTGGAAAAAGTAGATTACCTTTATTGTCAATTACAAAACAAGTGAACAATTTGCATGCATATTCATTCCACTCTACTTTTAAAAGTAAATAGAACAGTTGCTTTTTATCTAAGTAATAATATTTATCTTGTTATAATTTCTTTAGTTTAAAATATACATACTAGGGCAATACATAACTAATTATGTAATAAATTTTGATTTCTGGAAATTTTGATTTTAAATATTTACTTTGTTATAAATCAGACATGCTAATTTTCTGACTTAAACAAAATATTGCTGAACTATTTCTGATTAGTTCTATGAAAATATAACAACGTTAAATTTGAAAACTTATTTGCAATGTTTAGTAATGAAAATGTATAATTAACAATGAATTTTTAATTTACTATTTACTGAATTCTAATTTAACTATATATATATATAATAAATTCAAATCGAAGGAAACACACAGAAAGACACAGACATAACTCACATCGATATCTCGACCATCGTCATCATCAGGAGGTGTGAAAAGCGAAGAGTCCCGCAGGAATGCAGTTCCGCCCTGCTTTCCTGCGGGACTCTTCGCTCTTCACACCTCCTGATGACGACGATGGTCGAGATATCGATGTGAGTTATGTCTGTGTCTTTCTGTGTGTTTCCTTCGTTTTGAATTTTTTTATTTATTTAAAACACCGCCCTGTCTTCCTGCGGGACTCTTCGCTCTTCACACCTCCTGATTACGACTATGGTCGAAATATCGATGTGAGTTATGTCTGTGTCTTATATATACATATATATAGTATATATATATATATATATATATATATATATATATATATATATATATATAATACTACTGAAAGCTTCTGAGAGGTAGATTTGATCCTGGTTCTAACTTTGTTAGAAGGAATCAAAGGAAATCGTTGATTTTTCCTTGGATTTTTCTGAACTTTTAATTGGTTTAATTACTGATTTTTATTTTTAGTTGCGTTGTTTATAATGTTTTAATAGTTTTTATTCGTTTATTATTTATTTTACTTTTATTTCTTTATCTGTCTTGTCTTCTTTCCCTTCGAAAGTTGGATACACTGTTTGAATGCTTCTAGCCCACTAACCAGTCACTGCCAGTGTTCGGAGCGATTCACTTCTATCCCCCTAATGACGAGTCCATTGAAATGTAGTAGAGAGTTTTTTTTCAATTATGTGTGTTCTTATTTTTAATATAGTTTATACGTAAATAATTATACATTTTTTCGCGACATATGAATAACAACAAACACAGAGGTTATTGAGGGTTAGTCAACTCAACAAACACTTTACTTATGCTAACGTTAAGTTATATTTGTATAGCATCATCAGGGCTATTCATAAAACCAGATATGCATCTGACAGAATAACTATTCGGTATATATTTATACGGAATTCAGATTTTGCAGCGATGTAAACGACGTGGTGACTTACCTGTTCCATAATCAATCCAGCTAGTTGTTTTACTTCCCCTTCAAATCCTTGCTGTTATTATATATCTAATTCTTCCTCATGCATTTATAGTGATAGTGTCTACTATCTTGACTCTATTCGGTGTGGTTCATTTCACTACATATACTGTATAGTACATAGTTTAACAAATACTATATTGAGAATTCGTATGAATAATCATAGGTCTTCTGTCGGTCGGGATTGCACGCTACTAGTTGCTATTCACGCTAATTATGAAAACCTGAGCATCAATTAGTGTTTCAGAGATCAAATACTTAAAACAGTCCCTCCACGCAATAGATCAGTAACCTTAAGAGCTTCTGAAGAATCCCATTAAAGAAATTAGTAACCTAAGAACCTGAATAAATTTTATTGTCTATCTTTCAAGTTTTCTCACCTTTGTTTTAAATCTTTCTGGTATTAAATACATTAGTTATCCAAATGCTTTGTTATTTATAACTGAAATGTTTTGGTCTTTTTGACCATCTTCAGAGTTAAACATATTTATAAAAAAAACTTATTCCTACTAACTACCACTATATACACTATAAAGTTCTTAAATATGTATAGTGTATATAGTGGTAGTTAGTAGGAATAAGTTTTTTTTTATAAATATGATTAACTCTGAAGATGGTCAAGGAGACCGAAACATGGCAGTTATAAATAAAAAAGCATTTGGAGAACTAGTGTATTTAATACCAGAAAGATTTAAAACAAAGGTGAGAAAACTTGAAACATGGACAATGAAATTTATTCACGCCACAGTACAAAGTCGTTCAACAAAACATGTATAAAAGAAGGATTGTTCCCCAAATTTACAAATATATATATACACTTTAACACATAGAAAAGAACACAGAAAGACACTACAGAACTCACTTCGATATTTCGACATCCGTCGTCATCGGGAAGAAGTGCGAAGTACTCGCGTTGAGAAGCAAACTATATATATATATATACAGTGGTCACAACTGGAACAGGTGATGGCAGTGAGTAAAAATGAATATCAAAGAGTAGTGTTTGGTGAGTCTTACTATATAGGCAAAATAGTTCAGGAACTGTTATGATGCCGGAGTCAGCAGTCGTCTGAGAATTTCCAAGGAGAGTGACTGTTTCTGGAGTATACATTCAGTTGTTTATTTGCGAAGAATGTGGTTGTTTCTGGGAAGTAGTATTCGTTCACGGTTGGACCTTAAGGATTAAGAAAAGGACTACCAACTGATTTTAAAGTAATCTTCCCTTCGTTCAAGTGAAAGTTAACTGTATATTTACCTTTAAGTGTTCCATGTGAGTTTTCTTTTCTTTTTTTCTTTGTTAGTTCTTTTTATTGTGTATTTAATTCTTTTAATTATTAAAGTTGCTTTCATAAAAAATATGAATTATAATTTTTTGAATGGTTTTTAAATCATTATCAGATTGATAAAAAAATTTTATTTAAAAAAGTAGGTTGATATTTTTAAACAATTTTAAAGTGTGCTGTTTGCATTCTTTAGATATTTGTACGATTTATTTTCAATCATCAGTTCACATTGTTTTAAGTAATGTAGTATATATTAGACTTTCGTTTTGTCGAGTTAAATATGACCTTTTTTCATGAAGTCTGGAAAACATCTTATATCGTCTAATTAGATTTTTACTTTACTATAAGTAAAGTATAGTGATCGTGAAAAAATTCAATCTCGAGATTTTGACGGAATTACATGTTTTGAGGTCCCAGAAGTCGTTTTATGACGTTTTTACGATGATGTCTGTGTGTGTGTGGGTGGGTGGGTGAGTGTGTTAGCATTGCTTGTTACCACGCTACGGTCCAGAATCTTTGATGGATCAATTGTAGGGTAAAAATCTAATGAAATGGTCTCCACATATAAAACGTTTAATGATATAAACAACGCGTTTCGAACACGTAGTGTTCTTCTTCAGGCATTAACTAAAAAAATACAATGACACCAGAGAGTTATCTATAGTACAAAGTAAATAAGTACAAAAATTAATATAAAATAAAATAAGGCAGAAAGTACGAACCTAAGGGTGAGGGCCTCTGAATAAGACTGACTGGAAATGGAAAGGACATGGGTGGGGGTATATAGGGTACATCTGTTTCATATTAGAGCAGGTAGAGTTTTCTCTAAAGTTAGGCTGAGCCTTTACATTTTCTTTTAGACTAAGTGTAGGAAACATATTGAAAAAATAACACACAGAGCTATAACGAAATATAAACCAAATATATGTATAAGGAGGAAGTAGAACTTTTTTTTTTTTTTTTTATATTATTATTATTTTTATATAAATAAATTAAGAAACGTTGTACATTTGGGGATTTGCTCATTGAGGCAAGTAGAAGAATTATCGCGCACTAGTTTGTTGATTTCATGAAGGCTATGAAATCAACAAACTAGTGCGCGATAATTCTTCTACTTGCCTCAATGAGCAAATCCCCAAATGTACAACGTTTCTTAATTTATTTATATAAAAATAATAATAATATATAAAAAAAAAAAAAAAAAAAGTTCTACTTCCTCCTTATACTTATATTTCGTTATAGCTCTGTGTGTTATTTTTTCAATATGTTTCCTACACTTAGTCTAAAAGAAAATGTAAAGGCTCAGCCTAACTTTAGAGAAAACTCTACCTGCTCTAATATGAAACAGATGTACCCTATATACCCCCACCCATGTCCTTTCCATTTCCAGTCAGTCTTATTCAGAGGCCCTCACCCTTAGGTTCGTACTTTCTGCCTTATTTTATTTTATACTAATTTTTGTACTTATTTACTTTGTACTATAGATAACTCTCTGGTGCCATTGTATTTTTTTAGTTAATGCCTGAAGAAGAACACTACGTGTTCGAAACGCGTTGTTTATATCATTAAACGTTTTATATGTGGAGACCATTTCATTAGATTTTTACCCTACAATGAGTAAATACCACATAATAACAGATTGCACTACATTAGAATTGATGGATCAAGTTGATATTTTACACAAAAATGGGCCTCATAAAGACGAAGATCCCTATTGTTTGGGAAGAATTATGCATGATGGAAAAGTCACTTTTTTTGCCAAAAACCGTTTTTTTTAAAACATTTATTTCTCCTAAACTGATAACCCTAGAGTTTTGAAATTTTGACATTATCTTTGAAGTTACAAATGCAACAAACAAAAAATATATTCAAAATTTTAAGACAACAGGAAATATTTTTTTTTCAATAAAATGTAAAAATTTTGACTTATAATTCAATCTCAAACCTTGTGAGAGCGATACAAGCCATACTGTTTGACGGACAAGAATGAAACTATGCCTACAAATAGAACATTATATGGCAAATGAGTTGAGATATTTTTTTTTGAAATTACTTTCGCTAAAGGGGCGTTACAGTACAGAAACCAGTTGGGTGACTCCACCAGCGATAGACACGGTATGAAGGAAGTTTATAATAATATTATCTTTACTAACTTGTATGGTACTAGCAATATGTACGAGTATGTACAACAGTATAAAAAATGTATATATAACATTTTTTATGTATGATTTTAACATTTAATTAAGTGTGATTGTAACATTTTAAATGTACCGTAAAGAATACTATGCAACTGATATTTGTCTAAATAATAAAGTAACTACGAATTACTTCGTGTGTAATTTTGGGACTTAACTCCCACTCAAGAATTATAAAGTATATAATCTCCAAATTATACATTGACCTCCATGTCACCATTCTCACGTTCTTTGTTTATGAAGATGATTCACTTTATTTTTCTTCTTTATTACTGTTTACCAGGTCTGGGCAATGGGTGAAGTACTGGGAACTTCTATGAATCACAAGTGGCACCAGATTATCCCCTAAGGATACGCCATTTATTATAAGAATACCTTTTTTATTACTATCAACACAAATCAGTCGTTTATCCAAACAATAAATTACTCAATGATTTTTTTCCTTTCTTTTATTTAAGAGGCAACTAAGTTTTCAATTAAGAGGTCATTCTTTTGAATTTTAAACAGTTATTTCTCAAAATTTTACTATTTGCATTGCTATGATGAGATATCTGCGGGAGGGAGAGGGGGCGGGATTCTCTTTTGAACATTGAGTGTCTTCATCACATTCATCGATTCACTCTTCATCTCTGATCATCGAACAGTTACTGTTTGTTCATATAAGCAGCCAGTACTCCTCTTATCTCAAACAGCCTTATTGATTGGAGGCTATGATATGAAACTTCGCCCTTTTTTCTTGATTTTATATTTTTTCAGTTAAAATCAAATCTGACGGTAACCATTTATGGTAATTTTATATTTTTTTTTAATATGTCTAATTCTCCAAAAGCCATCTTTTACTTGATCTCATATTCTTTCAATTTAACACTTTGTCTGTAGTCAATCCTCCTTATTGAAGTCCACTAATGATCTTGAGAAATAAATCTCTTAAGATAGATGGCATTATTTTCGTGTTGGTAAAAAAAAACAACATTTTCATGCGTACCCTGGATCCATGCCTTTAGTTTATTACCAGTGTTTATATTACACAAATATTAAATTAAAAAAAAATTGTTGCATTTGTATATAATATATTTGCACTACTTTCATCAGCGAGCACGCAAGACACTTGCTACCGTGGCTCAAATTTTCGGAATTTAGTGATAATTTTCTTTTATTTAACATTATTCAGGTAATAAATAATATATATTTAATGTCAGGTCTCTACCTCTACGGAAAATGGGTGAACAAACAAACGAACTCTCGAACTATATACATAGAGATTACAATTCTTAAAAGATTCTCATACATTAATATTATAATATAATATACAATTATAGTATCTTAAGAGATTCTCAGTAAAAATATAATCATTTATATTTGATTATAATTATAATCTTTATATTATATATATATATATATATATATATATATATATATATTGCTATGTTTATAATATTACGAATATATCAAACATATCAATTTGGTAGTGTAATAATTATTTTTAAAGATGTAATGTTTCTCTCTTAGGTGTTGAAACATGTGATATCCTAAGGTTAACAATATAATTAAAAATATTAGAGATATATTGGTAAAATAATTACCAAGTTCTAATAAATGTCTGGTGAATGGTGCGTATTCTTTAAATTAGGAAGTGTATTTGCTGTTTATTAACTTTTATACCAGGACCTATATTTATCTTTCAAATGAGCTACAGTTTTCACGCTTGAATGAGCCATTACTGCTTCCGGTCTAATTAGCTTTTATAGTGTTTATTGAAGCGTAATAATCAATCTTAGCCCTGATATATAATCGTAAATTAAAAATACAGTTTTATAGGAACATTATGAATCTATTTTCTGTTGAACACAAATAAATATTGACATTGGTAAAACTTTAACAACATTAATTAAGAACATCATATTTAAGTTAATTATATAGCAAATGGTTCAATTAAAAATCTTTCAAATTTCTTTAACATTTTAAAAAAACATCTGGTTAAACGAAGTGAAAACAAAAAAAAATTGTAAAAAAAATAATACGAAAACCAATGATAAATTATCAAAAGAATAATGTGATTGTTAATATTATTGTAGATCACCAAATTAGATAATTGTTCCTGAGAATTATGAAGTAGTTTCGAATTAAACAATCACAAATTTTTTGTGTGAAGATATTTTAGTTAATTGCCTTGATTGAGTAAACAACATATGGACCGACAGCCCAAACAAAAGGGTATTGTTTATTTGAAATTATTTGTTTTATGTTTAACAATTTCATGTTAACGATTAGAAATATTTCACCGATACTGTAAAGGATATTGATGGCTCCAATTATTATAACTATTATTGATGATGTTCTATTTGTTGGCTAATTAACCAATTATTGGATAAAAAATAATTGTAGGGTAAAAAGTTAATGAAATGGTTTTCACACATAAAAATTTAATGGTATAAACAACGCGTTTCAAACACGTAGTCATCTTCCTCAGTGAGGATTTGAGGAAGAACAACAACAGTAGTGAGGAAGAACACTATGTGTTCGAAACGCGTTGTTTATACTATTAATTTTTTATGTGTGGAGACCATTTCATTAGCTTTTGACCCTACAATGAGTAAATACTACATAATTTCTTTTTTTTTTCGGTAAGGAGGTGAAATGCATTTACGCACACTGTGCTGAGCTCCCAGTAAACCAGAATACCAACTAATACACCCCCTTTTCTTCTTGGACACTAGCCTGGAATTATTTCACACATTACATCAGGCTAGGCCATTGATTACCTTATGAAAGGCATCCTTAGATTTAGAATGAGTCATTCCCTTCTAAGTGCCTTTTTTTTGTAGAGAATATACTTTTGACTAGGCCGTCAATCATTTTCCATATATCAGCTCTCTCTATTATTTTGGTCATGATGGTTTCTGCTGGGAATATACCAATTTTCTTCACCAAATCACTTCTCTGGCTATTACATTTCTTACATACAAAGAATGTATGCTCCACATCGTCTATTGCTGAGCAGTAAAGGCACTCGGGAGTTTCGTGCTTTCTTATCTTGTATAGGTAGGCGCGGAAGTACCTATGTCCGCTGAGAAATTGCGTAAGGTAGTACCCCACCTCTCCATGACCTCTCTCAGCCCACAATCATTTCTTGACGGCAGCTTTTCCCCACATCTCTGCTCCGTATAACGGCACTGACTGTGCTGCTGTCATTAACATACGACGCTTAGTTGCCTTGGGACCTCCGATATTTGCTATTAATCTGCTTAAACCTCTCACGGTTTCTGAGGCTTTAAAATACCACATAATAAGTCATTGCACTACGATAGAAATAAAAACAATTGGTCGTTCAATTGTTTATTGGTTAGTAAATTAATTGACTAATGGTAAAATAGATTGTTGAAATTATAATAAATTCTGTTTCGTTTCTTGTTATTATAATTTGTTTATAATTATTTTTCTTATCAGAATTACCATTTAGGTTTCTTATTTTCATTATTAGTTTCTTATTATAATTAGTTGATAATTTTTTTCTTATCAGAATTACTTTTTAGCTTTCATATTTACTTTTATTAGTTTCTTATTTCTTATTTGTTCCCTTCCCCCTTTCCTGTTGATTGGGTGGTGGTCAGCCAACTCCCTGCTCCCAGCAGGATAATCTGACAACAATTGCCAGATTATAGAAATGACTTTTATATATTTGTTTATTATCTTTTTTATAATCTATATACTGGTGTATATATGGCATCCATCAGCTTCCAGGTTCAAATGAACCTTTTTAAGCCAAAGTTTTCATTCAAAGTTCGTTTTTTGAAATCTTCATAATAAGATGAAATATGCATTTTTTAAAGTATATTATAATAAACTGCTGAATAAAAGGTTTGAAATGAATAAATTTGGGAATATACATTTTCACAGAACTGTCATCTTCAATAAAAGCGTTGCATTTGACAACTGTGCCTCTAATTATCCCTATTATTAAATCTGTGTGGAGATAAATTGAAATATATTCTTGTTAAATTATATTCTTGAGTTTTATCGTCTTTCTACAGAGGTTGCTTGTTTTCGTGCCTGCATACTGCCTCAAAACTCAAGACAAAACAGTGTGTTAGTGCACTATGGCGTTGTTGTTAAATTTGACTGTTGTATTAAGTTTTTATTCCTAAAATTATTTATTTTAGATTTCTAATGTAATAATTTACTGCTGTATGAAATTGCAGAATTCAATATTCCCGCATATATATAAAAAAAAAACAACAGAAACTTTAGCATTGAAAGATGATTTGATTCTTTGTAATTTAAAATGAATTACATTTTTCAGGTTTAATTGATGTTTTGTTTTATTAAATAAACTTAATATGTGGCATTCGGAAATATACGAAGTATTTTGTTTCATGACTTTATAACAAAATACATAATAACAGTTATTCTCGTCAATAACAATAAGTAAATTTGTTTTAATAACTGTTGCTATAATTTCTGAATACATTTCATTAAGTGTGGAAATGAATTAAAGTTTATCTAATTATTATTATTATAATTGTGGAAACAGTTCCATGCTAGTGTTCTAGAAGAAAAGGGGATGTTTTAGTTGGTAGTCTGGTTTATCTGGAAGTCCAGGACTATTTGCATAAATGCATTTCTCCTCCTTACAAAAAAAAATATATATATATATATATTCAACTGTACAAATTTTACAATTTTTTATGCCAACCAGTTGAGTTTTTAGTTTTACAGTTGTGTACTCTGAAACGCATGAAAAAGTGACTAAAAAACGGAAAGATATATTTATTTTCAGTTAAATTATATTCTTGAGTTTTATCGTCTTTCTGCAGAGGTTGCTTGTTTTCGTGCCTTGCATACTCACCTCATGACTGTTAGATCCCATGTTCGATGCTTAATCTGACCTTCAATTTTTTTTCACATCGATATTCATAGTGGACGTTAAACTCTCGGTCCTGAGACGGTGCATCATCAGATATTCGTTAAGGATCCCAATTCTAAAAACATTTGAGTTAGTCAAAATTTAGTACTCCGGATGAGAAATTATCAGAGTGAAACAATTTTCTTTGTAGCCTTCTAGTAATTCAGACGAGTCCTCTTTTATAGCTTATGTTAACTACTATACTTTTGTTTGAATCTACAATTTTATCTTTGGTAATATAACAAAGTATTATGATGTATCAAACGATGATAATAATAATAATAGTTAAATTGTTTAGTTATTACAGTTAAGGTTTAAAGGGAATTATTTTAGAAATATAAACTTTAGTGCGTTACATTGTATAACTGGTTATATTTCTAACGTAGTGCAATCACTTATTAGGTGGTATTTACTCATTGTAGGGTAAAAAGCTGATGAAATGATAAATTAATTTTTTATATGTGGAGACCATTTCATTAGCTTTTTACCCTATAACTGGTTATATTGTTATACTTATTATTGTGTAATATAAACTACACTATACTGTGATGATACATTGTAGCGCTGTTGAATAATACTAATAATATGTTTTCTCAACAGACATAAACTTATGAGAAGTACAGTTGTAATAATAGTAATACTTACTATTATTACTACAATTACTTTTTTTAAACTACTAATGTAATAGTTCATTGTTTTATGAAATAGAAAAAATAATACCGGATAGAAAATTCGATATATTTATACATAATAAACTGCGTCTATTTATTTTTGGGATATCGTCTTTATTCTGATGGTGTGGTTTATATTTTAATTGTGAGTTAATGTTTTAGTGAAATTGAGTTGTGGATGTTGTGCAATGAGATTAGAGTGTTGTTTGTATGTAGGGCGTTGGCACGGTGTCCAGATGAGACGTTTAGATTTACGCGTTCGGTAGAGTTGAGAAGCTGTATCGACTTGCCTGCCACATCCACACCTGTTGGATCTCTTTAACCGACCTGCTTCACCCAAGTCAAATCTACCTTATATACCATCTCTTAAACTCGTCTTATCACCCTCCTACCTGTTGATATCACAATCATAAATTAATAGAAATAACACTAAATTCATATTAATTAAATTGATTGCTCATAATATTATATTCAGACATAGCAAAAGTGGTATACCACTTCAAATTTCAATATTATTGTTTCATTTGGTAGATAAAAGTGAATTTTGAGCAAAGGTAATACACGATATTGTTGTTCAAACATCATCATGTTTTCTTTTAATTTATTTCTTTTGTATTCATAAGAAACTTTTTACAATATTTAATTTTCCATTTTCCTGAAACATGATTTAAGCATTATAATTTATATATGAAAATAATTTTTTTAATAACTTACTATATATTAAAATTCCTACATTTATTTAAATAACTATGAATACATCTATGTTGTCTGTATGTGTTAAGTGTACACTCATCACTTTGTTGGATTTGCTAAATACCTTATATTTAAGAAACTAAAGTATTTAATTAACCTTTTAAAAAATATTTTGAAACCTTTCTAATTTAGAAGTTATTTTAACTGAAATAATATCCAGTAAACTTTTAAAAAATTAGTTTTACATACATTTTACGCGTTCTAGTACTGGGGCTAGTAAACAAACACTGGTTATAATGTTATAATTATTGAATATTTCTCTAGAAATATAATAGTTTGTAATTATGTAATAGCTAACTATTTCAAATAAGGATTATGATATATTTATTTCGAAAATATACAAGTTAGTGTGTTCAACACTAGTAATGTTCTTTAAACTGAATTGATAAGCTTCAAGGGAAAGGAAATAGCTGTTTGGTTCTATATATTTCTTCTGCATGTTTCGTTATTAATGATATGTACTATATCCATTCACTTGGATCTTCAGCATTAATTTAATATTTTAATGAAAAAACGAAAACGTTGAAAACAATATAATATATTTTTTTAATTAGTAAAGTAATTTTTGTTGTTGTTCGAACACAATGAATAATTAAAGTTGTTTTAACTTTTTCAGTTAAAATTTAGCCTTGTATAAATTAAAAAATAACTTACTGGCGAGATAGGTAGATTAAATTAAGTACAGTTCCCAAAATATTTCTTCTGCTTTAAATTTTTCTTGATAACATTATGAATTTTTAAAACATAAGGAAAAAATGCTGTATTATTTAATAAAGAACATGTTTTTTTTATTTATTTTAAGAAGTTCAAACATCGTTACACATAACAGAATTTCGTTAAAAAGTTTTGAAGTATCTTTTGATTTATTAAATAGCCTAAATATATTCAAAGTTAAAAAAATTGAAGGCGAGTTCTTTATTTTCGTTATTTACTTTTTTTCTGTATACTGTGAAAATAAAACTTCAGTAAATTTTGTGCATTTGGATTTAAATGACATTGTGTGGAAAATAGCAAAAGTATAGGAATAGTTTTTTAAAAAAAAAAACTTTTCTCTTTTAGACGGGAACTGTTTTCTAAAAACTTCATACTCAAGATTATATCATAGAAGAATGAAGGATTTAACTCTGTTTTTGCTTTCATACTTTTTAATATACCAATTATTATATAATTTTAAAGATAATTTTTAATATACCAGTTTGCACAACAAAAAAATAAATATGAGGAACATTCATTTAATTATTGTGCATGATTTAAAAATAAATATATATCAAAGTATAATACATATTATACTTCATTTTTGTAACGTATTATAAAATATTTTACAAATATGTTAAAAATCTGGAGTGGCCTACACTCAACTTTACTATAAGTAAATTTAATATCAATCTCTTTGGGTATATAAGATATAATGTTTCATTTAAGCATAATGCAAACATCTAAATGGAAGATGTTTATTAGTCTTTCATTCCTGAGGTAGTCAGATAGTAATGATAGTAATATATCGACTTATCAATATATAAGCTTATTTTTGTATATCACACCACTGATGCAAATAATCTCATTAGTATAGCTACAGAAGTAATAACATTTTTGAAAAGCCAAAGTAAAAAATTTATTGATAGGAAATATTCTCCTGCAAGAGAACATGGCTTTTGTTCAAGTAGCCACTGGATTTCTTACATCGTTTACTTCACCTCCTTCTACATTGAATATTTAAGCCAAATTTTTAAATTTAAAACAGGAAAATACTCTTATTTTCTCTGAAAAACATCATAAACATCGAAGAGAAAATGTCGTTTTAAGATAATTTATAATTACATTTATTAATCTTCAAACGAATGATTTCAATTCTGAATTATCTTTTACAATTTTGGTCTTTTATAGAATTATTATACTGAGAATTTTATGGCTCCTTGGTATTAAATAAAATTATTTTCTTTCCCCTTTGTTAAAATCACACATTTTTTTTTGAGGGAGTGTTATCTTTGTCCTGCCTGCTATATTCTGTTATAAGGTTGCTATGAATGTATATTGAGTTTAGCCAGTTTACTGAATAATTAAGTTATTGAATATAACGATTGACATAAATTCGATTTATGTCATAATTATTTTTTTAGGAATTATAATAGGAGTAATGTTTAATTTTGCAGTTACTATGACAACTAAAAGTGGATAATTGGTCCATAAAAAACGTTTCTTGTATTTGCAAGAGTTTTTATTTAGAAATAGGCATCTGTCTATCAACTCACCACTATCCGGATACATATTCTAGTTATTTGTTTTACTTCTACTACAATTATATATTATAGAAGTATTTATGAATCTGGCCTCGTGATTTAACTATTGGATTAACAGGAATGGAATGTACATCCATGATGACATCCACAGGTAGCTTCCACAGGTACATCCACAGGTAGCATCCAAAGGTACCATCCACAGGTAGCATCCTGTTTTGATATTAAAACGTATACCCCGCTTTCCAGCCATATCACGGATAATAGCAGAACAGATCGATGCTTTTTAGCGTGAAAGCTCTTTCGCCGCATCTCGAAGGCACCTAGCGCTTTCCTAGGATAGAGACAATGTAAGCCTCCGAGATACGCCCGAGGTGGACCACGCGGAGGCGAGCTTCCACGACCCTATATCACTCACATAGCGTATTACTTCGTCTCCTTATTCCATATATGAACTTGAAAAATTCATTCTTATCTTGCGTGAGAGCTCTTCGATATGTCATGGTCACAAGCCTTCCGGTTGACATCTCATAGGCAAATCTCTCATTAGCATATCTGGGACACTCCTCCAGGATATGGGCCACACTCTCCTGCGGGGCTCCACAGCAACAAGCTGGGCTATCACGCTTCTTGAACCTGGTGAGGTACTCTCCAAAATCTCCATGCCCGCTGAGAACCTGAGCTAGCCAGTGCTCGATTAGTAGGTCGGGCATACGCACCCTCGCCTCCACACTTGGTAGGAATTTGTACGTCCACCTACCAACGTCGCCCTCGTCCCATTTTGCCTGCCACGAATGCATTGCCCATTGCTTCAGCTGTGTTTCCCTGTCTCCGACCTCTTCCGGTGAGTAGGCGATCCATCTAGGCCTGTATCCTCTCTTCAGGAAGAACAGCTCTACTCTAAGTTTCACCCTTATGTCTATGGACATGCGTCCTGCCAAAACCTGTGTTGCCAGGGCAGAAGTCGTCCTGTATCCCTTGGTGACTGCCAAAAGTGCTCTGCGCTGGTGAGAAACCAGGGTCTTCCAGTGTCCAGAGTTCAAAACTGGGGCCCAAATTGGCGCTCCATGTAGCATTATAGCCTCAAAAATGGCACTATACAAAAACTCTGGATCGTCCTCCGATTCCCCAACTTGGCCCGGAGAGCCTTCCAACGCACATAAACTTTACAAGGGCTCTCCCTGCCATTTCGTTTATGTGTTTTATAAAGTTTAATCTCTCACCAATCATGACTCCCAGATATTTGACTTCTGTCTTAAAACTAATTCTGGTGCCTTCGTAAAACACTCGAGGCATGCTTCCTCTGTTCAAAGTTCCTTTTGGCATCAGTCCAGAGCACTTACCAAGGGACAACTGCACCTTTGCGTATGCGCACCGTCTATTCACAATTGTCAGGGAGTGGTTGGCTCGCTCCTCTATTTCCCTCCTGGACTCTGCCCGCACAACCAGGACCAGATCATCCACATACGCTATCGGCGTGTGGTCAGCGTCCAGCAGCTCCACTAATAGGATCTCAAACAGGTAAGCCCACAATACAGTGCCCAACACCGACCCTTGTGGGCATCCTCTCTCAACCACTCTCCCCACGGCACAGTTTTCAGTCCTGACAAACACTGTTCTATCCTCGAAGTAGCTTCGTAAGAGCTCTTTCACGTTGCCCGAAACCCTCGACTCTAAGACCTGCCTAAGTATTGCCGGTCGCCATGCGTGGTCAAAAGCGTCTTTTCCAGATCCGACACTCTATATCCACTATTATCCATTTTGACAGAGATATTTCGCTGGTCAAGGTGCAAGGACAAAGAAAAAGTTTATAATACAGCGCGTATTAAAACACTGGTGGATAGTATAAGTACTGCAGGTTTTTAAGGAAATTAGAGTAAACTGATTATATATATACATGCAGATTTATCCCCCGGGCCGTATGTTTGACACCTGTGATTTAAGAGAATGTACTGGCAATACAATATAATGGAACCTCGAGTAGGTCTCCCGGTATCTGGGGTTGTTCACACTGTAAAGAAATATAGAATTCCTTTACTCTGCCACTGTCACTTAATTTCAGTAGTATTTTACTCTTGAACACCTGTACAATGTGATGGAGGAGTACAATTATTTTTTCTAGGTATTTGAATTTTGTTAATGAAGTTTACCTATTTGTATGCCTACAATTTTGAATTAGTGTTTAGTGTCTAATATACAATCAAATACTGGTTCTTGATCGAATCAGGATTTGTACAATTTGGAATTCGAACAAGAAATTCCAGGTTTTTTTTGCTTCAGTTCCGTCCAAATTTTACGACAAGTAAAAAAAAAATTGATCTGTTTATGTTACCGTATAAATGTTGGTACTTGAACATGCTTTGAATTCTTTTAATACTTTCAGCCACTTCCGCAATTCTCTGAAATGAAAACTGAAACAAGTCACATTAGACAACTTCTTGAAAAGGTGATAACCATTCTTTCTACCTCTCCTCGACAACTACGTTCATTATGTCATCTGCAGATCACCAGCAAGGTAAATATATTCATGTATTTATGATAAACTGAATGTATTTTAAATATAAGTTGCTCTTTTAATATGTTTTGCTGTCAATTAATGTTTGAAGTATTTTTAAAAACATCACTCTTTAGTCTTGAAAAGGCTTAAATTATTTACTTTATGTTTAATGAAAAAGCCATTTTGGAACTTGTACAATTTGGGTTCGATCATCCTTCTAGAACGTATTATGGACAGAGTATGGGTGTATTAGTTAGTTATGATCTAATGAGTTGTAACTGAGATATACTGTTTAGTTAAATAAACAACATATTTGAATAATAAACAATTTTTTTGTACATGTTATATTAAAATGTGTTTATGTAAAAAATCATAAAGCCTATCTCTCTTTAAGATATTATTATTTTTTGTCTGATCCTTTGAATTTATGCACATCCAATCCTTCTGACTTCGCGCCATGATTTCTTTCAAATCTTGTGCCAAGTAACCAGGTCTCCCTCTGCTCGCCTGTGTCTTCCCCCAAGACTTGCGTGCAGACCTTGTTAACAACTTCTTTCCCTTTGATAGTGCTAGTTCTATTTCTGAAATACCTTAGTATCGTTTGTAGGGTAGCCTGGTTGATTCAGTAGACAAAAGCCCCATCGATTCTTCTCCACCAGTTTAGCGTGCACATCATTGGGCCATGTTGTTGACCTCTCTGAGATTGTGTTAAAAATAAACTCAACTTTGTCTTCCTTACAACATGATAACCTGCTTTATGGATGCTACCATCTATTTTTAATATTATAAATAATTATTTTGCCTTATATTAACAAATTTTGCTTAAAATAATCTTCTTTACGTTGCAATTCTTTACGAGACAATGATGTCCCGACTACGAATTCAATCAGAAATGATTTAGTTTATTGAACTTTTTCGTACATAGATACATTCTACATGTAAACAGCCTATATCAGTCCAAGGTCCTCCTTTCAGAGAAAAATCTATTCATTTTTAATATTTTTAAATTCAATCGGATCATTTATATAAATGTTAATAAAACATGAAAATAAAAGATTAATGGAAAATAACTCAATGGTATCACGAATGACTAGAGCATTTCTTTGGAATTAGAACAATGTAGTGTAGAAGGTTATGGAGTTTTCAGAAATGACGGATATAGTATGTAACTTTTACGAAAATAAGGTGAAATTTATTGCACTGTACACTAAATTTATTTTTAAACTTTTATTTTAAAACAAATATTTTTCAACATTGATTTTTTTCTTTCAAGATAACTTTTTTTCTATATTCTGTGTTTATTATTATATTTTTTAGGATTGTTTTCGTTTTTTGTTTCTATATTGACTTTTTTTGGTAAAATAGAGTGGAAAAATTTTCATGGGCCGTTTTATAAATCTATTTTTTTTTTATAAAGATATTTTTAGAAATGGATGTGTCTCTGTATATTAATTTCATGGAATAATTCAAATAAGAAACTTTACGCCATGTTATAATTAAAAACTTTATCCGCATATAAGTGTTTGCAATAATAACATCTAATTATACCAACTAAGCAATAATATCAAAATTTAAAAATAATATCTCTTTAAATTTAAAACATTTTGAACAGTAATAAAATTTCTACTTTGTGATAAAATTATTAGAGTAGTTATTTGAAATCATATCATCACTATAAACTTGGATAATCACATTATTGCAAATATGGAGAAAAGTATCCTCGACAGTATCTACTACGAATGCAATTATATACTAAGTAATGTTTAATTAATATTGCATTTATATTTTTGATTGATATCAAAGTGTTTTGAATCATTATGCACAATATTATGAACAGGTATTCATTGAATATTTATTATTTGATTCTGGAATCCCTACTTTAATAGAATAATGTTCCAGAAGATAAAATTTGTATATTTAAAACTTATATTGTATGATTATACATTTCATAGGATCTTATTTCTTAATAATGTTTGATCATATTTAATATCAATGATACTAATATGCTGCCTCTATAATAATTTACTTTTTCCATTCAAGGAATATGTTATCAGGGTTTATGGAATATTAATCTATTTGTACGATGTTCTTGGTGAAGTTCACTGGTTCCATTTTTTGCTAAAATCCTATTTTATTTAATACTCCTCTCTAAATTTAACCCACTCGTTTTTCCTTTACCCTTAAATACGTTTAGCTACTAAGGTTTTTCTTAACACTTTCTCTTAATACGCTCACTCTCACGGTTATTCTTTCTCTCTTCTCTTTTATCATGTACACCGATAATTCTTGTATCCTAATTTATAAGAGTAGCTGGTCGTAGATTCGCAGTTATTGACTTCTTAATCCTACCTTCCAGATGAAGATTGTGTGTTGCAAAGGGATATATCTATTTTAGTAGTGTTTCAGATGGCTATTCATGAAATAATATTAAGATTCTAATGTTGTATTAACTTTGACTTTTAAAATGTGGTTTGATGAAAAGTTTATCTATCTTTCTGGGTCTCTGATTATCTTTATAAGTCTACTGAAGTGCTACCATATATTTTTCTATAAATTAACACATGAATGTTCTGGAAATCAGTGTTGTAACAATGGGACGGAAGGGGGGGTGGGTCTAAACCGGGTGGCACGTACCAGGATGTGGCATTATAAGGAGGTAATAATAGTAAATAAAAAAAAATTAAAATAATAAAAATCTAAAAAAAAATTGAAATTTTATACCAAAATAAGTTTTTGAGGTCATCATTATTTTCATTTTTACTTTACTATAAGTAAAGTATAGTGATCATGAAAAAATTCGATCTCGAGATTTTGACGGAATTACATGTTTTGAGGTCCCAGAAGTCGTTTTATGAAGTTTTTACGATGATGTCTGTGTGTGTGTAGGTGGGTGGGTGGGTGGGTGGGTGCGTGGGTGGGTGCGTGTGTTAGCATTGCTTGTTACCACGCTACGGTCCAGAATCTTTGATGGATCAAGTTGATATTTTACACAAAAATGGGCCCCATTTAGACGAAGATCCCTATTGTTTGGGAATAATTATGCATGATGGGAAAGTCACTTTTTTTGCCAAAAACCGTTTTTTTTAAAACATTTATTTCTCCTAAACTACTAACCCTAGAGTTTTGAGATTTTGACATTATCTTTGAGGTTACAAATGGAACAAACGAAAAATATATTCAGAATTTTAAAACAACAGGAATTATTTTTTTTTCAATAAAATGTACAAATTTTGACTAATAATTCAATCTCAAACCTTGTGAGAGCGATACAAGCCATACTGTTTGACGGACAAAACTGAAACTATGCCTATAAATAGAACATTATATGGAGAATGAGTTGAGATATTTTTTTCTAAAATTACATTCGCTAAAGGGGCGTTAGAGTACGATTTGTGTTTTCAGAAAATGTTTTTTTGACGCTAAACGGCTCGGTAAAAAATTACGAAAATTTGACCAAAAATGGAACAAAAAATTAGCAATTTATAGAAAAAAAATCATGAAGTTTCAATTACGGAAAAGAGCAATAACGATATAAAAACTCTTTGTTTATCCTAGACTAAGAGATCACCTGCTATACTTGTCGAATTTTTTGTATTTTTTTACATTGTTTACATTGACTTAGAAATTTTTTGAGCGAATCCACTGAGATAAAATTGATGTTTCTAATGGAAAAATGAAAATATATTATTGACTTATAAGAGATGTAAGAGGAATAATATTGTGCAGGTAAATGATAACACTCATTAAAAAAAAAATCGTATATATGTTATTTGACAAAGGGGAAGGAAAATGATCTTATTAAATACTAAGAAGCCATAAAATTCCCAGTATAATAATTCTGTTAAAAACCAAAAATGTAAAAGATAATTCAAAATATAAATCTTTCGTTTAGAGATTAATAACTGTAATTATCATACATCTTTAATTAACAAATCACCTTAAAACAACATTTTCTTCGCTGTTTAAGATGTTTTTCAGAGAAAAAAAGGGTATTTTACTGTTTTAAATTTGAAAATTTTACATTAATATTCAATGTAGAAGGATGTTAAGTAAACGATGTAAGAAATCTATTGGCTATTTGAACAATAGCCATGTTCTCTTGTAGGATAATATTTCGTTTCAAGAAATGTTCACATTGGTTTTTCAAAAATGATATTACTGCTATAGTTATACTAATGAAATTATTTGCAAATAATAAATAATTTGTGATGTACAAAAATAAGCTTATAAATTGATATGTCCTTCAATCACTATCTGTACTACCTCACGAATGCAATGCTAATAATTATATCCCATTTAGATATTTATGTTATGCTTAAATGATACGTTATGTTTTATATACTCAAGAAATTTGACATTGAGTTACTTATAGTACAGTAGAGTGTAGGCCACTCCAGATTTTTTATTTATATTTACTTATTTATTTATTTAATATATTTATTTATTTTTATATTTGCAAATTAAAAAAAGATATTTAAAATTTTTGAAACCTAGTTTTCTTTGGTTTTCTTTGATGATGGCTTTATATGTATAGCTGTACTGTAATAACATGTAACTATGAGACCAATGAGAGTAGTCTAAAATTAGATATTTGATTGTATTCCATGAAAATATATATTTTCAGGACGTTCTGGAGTGTTGAATTTAACAGATTATCGACGGCCAGCAGGAGGGAAGGAGGCGGTAAATTTACTACCGCCCCAGGCGGCAAAAATAAGGCTATGGCACTCTTTAAATTATCAAAAATTCATTTCATTCTCATATTTAATTTTATATAAATACAAAAGTCATTTAACAGTTGTATAAATGACCATTAGCACTGTGTACATTGTCTTAACTGATATAATCATCACAAGATGCCTCATATGTCCTTGTTTGGACAAAAAATTAGTATAATACAGGTTAACGTTTGACATGTCATAATTAAATTATACACAAAAATAACTTATTTGAGAAATTTAGCTGAATAAATGTTGTTAAAATTACAAGGCAAAAAAGAGGCCATACACCTATGCCATATATTAAGAAATTCTCAATATTTCGAAATGTTGTTCGTCTTCAAGAGTAGACTAGAAGGCAGGACGAAGTGAGAGAGATCTCCCCACGTCGAGAGATCTTTACACACCGTCCTTTGACGTGAGGAGATCTCTCTCACTTCGTCCTCTCTTCTAGTCTACTCCTGATGCCGAACAACAGTTTAAAATATTGGGAATTGAGTAAGTGACTTTTTATTTTTTTTTTCTGTGTCGTGTTTTGTGTAATTTAAAGTATTATAGTCCGTGTTGTCTGTTTATTTAATTAAGAAATATATTACGAAAATTCAGAGAACATTTTTTACACTAAACTTGCTCGAAACTACTACATTTAAGAAAAATTTACTCGAAACTAGTATGTTTAAAAAACAAGATATTTTGATTATATCAACATTTTAATTTTAGTGCCGATTTTCTTGATTATAGAGTTGTATGTGCCTTTTTGAACCTTTTGCAATAAATTAATATTTTCTTTAATTTGGACATATGATCATCTATGTATAGAATCACTCACCCAGTCAAACCTGTTGTTACTTCCTCATATTCACTTCGAAGAATATAGATACACACATTTTCCCCTTTCACTTTGTCACATGCCAATATGCACATGCATACAAACACTTACACACACACACACACACACACACACACTTCCATTTTCGCTTTTTTAATGACTGCCGTGGACGTTTTTTAATGTATTTTTATTTGAAAATGTTAAAAATAAATGCTGTTACAAAATTTGCCCTAAGCGGAGAATATTTGAATATTTGTTTTAATGGCCTTCATGTTTGTATTTTCGGTGTGACTGGTTGTGATGGTAATGCAAGTTGAATTAATGTTGAGTAGGACACACTGGTGGCCCTACAAAACCCTCCCACCACTTCATCTTGCCCTCTTCCTCTTCACCCCGCCCATTCCCTAATACAGAACCAGCACACGTCCGGCTCCATCGTGACGTCACTTTCAAACTCAGCACACTTTCAAACATGTTTTAGCCCAGCTTTAATGGTGCCCATGATCCATCCTTTATCATCTAATACTTCTAAAACATTCATAGCATCTACTTCAGAACATTCTATACTATATCAAAACTTAATTAACTAATGTTAACATCATTCTGAAGTCAGAACTAGATGGTGCACAATATTTCAATGAGTTGTTAATAAGGTATTATACATACCTATAAACAACAGCACTTTTGGTAATTAAGCATAATATTTAACAGAACGGAATATTTTTAATAGCGAATACACACATTAGAAAAGGATAAAATTATAATTTCAAAATTTAAAAGGAAACTTTTTTTCCATTTAAATTATTTATTTACATTTCAAATACTTATTTACTAGATACGTATACATCAAAGGATTTATTTTTGATGATCATCTAGACCATGGCATATTTAAATATATGGTACCCTAAAAATTCTTAAGGTATGAAAATTTATTTATTATCATGATAATATCTTTTTTTTTTTTACAATAACATGTTTTAGAGACATTTGTTTCGTTATATAAAATTATAGCCCGAACCAATGTTAGATTGTTTGGTCTTTCTATAAATAAATATCGCAAAAATTCATTAAACTTTTAGTGTGTTCATTAGTTTATTAAATAAATGAGTGGTTTGATTTATTATTTTAACATATTTATCCTACTAAGAATATTTTAGTCGGAAATGAGATTCCATCTTCTATTATTAATTAAATAATTAAATACTTTTTTACAACTCGAAACTATTTGTTTTCAATGTAAATAAAACATTACTTTTACATGTAAAATAACTTTTTTATGATTGATATTAGACAAATTCAAACTTACGTTATTTAAGCAATAACAGTATTTTATTAGTAAACTTCAACATGTATCTGGACAAATTTATAGCAGTGGTAAACAATAGAATCAATCAAAACTAAGGAAAAGTTGAGTGAAAACAATAGAGGGAATATAAGTTGTCAATAAACGTCGAAGAAGTGTGATTTTCAAATTCTACACTGTCAGATCTCGTTTGTTTCTTTTATACAACTTCATTGCTAATTCTACTCCAGTTTTCAAAATGCAATTTTCTTAAGATTCAGTTCAATGACCTTTTTTGTTATTTTGATAAACATTTCTTTATAAGATAAAGAAATTTTTGTTCAAGCATTAATTACTAGTAACGTATACGTTTATGTTCGGATACTTACGATATATTTTGGAAAATAGAAGAAAAAAAATTTGTAAATAATATTGTGTAAGACATTACAGATAGATGACACAGATACTTCTCCATTATATATCAATATTACAAAGCAAAACTGAGCATTTGTTATAATGTAAGGAACAGTGTATCTAGCAAATGTGAGGGACTTACAGTCCAAATTATAAATGTTCAGTTCTATTCATTTTTTGTAACTTTTCTCTCATAAAGAAATTTTTATTTCATGCTAACATTAATAATTTGAAACCTTCAATTTTTTATATAAGAAATATCAAAAAAGAGACACCTTTAATTCTGAGGGTAGTTGAGGTGATTATTTCTCCTATCATCCTATGACACGCTTAGCTTTTTAATTAATTAAGTAAAATTGGATATAATTTCATTTATTTTATGACAAGAGTAGAATTAAATTTATAAAATAAAGTGTAAGTTTATGGTATGCCCTACGTTCTACTTAAGTATTCCGTAGAGTAGAACAGTCTGTGACATTACCCGATATAATGTGAATGCTTTTTCATTTCAGTCATTCAACCAAAAGGCTAAAAGAGAATTTTTATATATTTGATATTTCTATTATGATATTTTCAATGATATCGCATTAGACATTTACCTTCCTTATTCTCAACAAAGGTATAAGAACTGTTCTACCAGGATTTATATTAATATCTTTGCTTCAGAAGGTCTTAAAATAATTTGGACAGTATGCTGCATAAACAACGAGGGGGGGGGGGGAGTACAATCTAGTATGGTCTTTATCACAATGACAATTTTATCTACTTATCCTTTTGAATAGTCAAATTAGTTTTGGGTTGCAGTTGGCCATGAAGAAGTAATCTTCTAATTGTTGGTAACAGGACGCCTCCCAGAGATAACCCTTTAGTATTCACGGTCCCAGCTGTGGTAGATCCAACACTTACCACACTACCTCAACACTTATTTTAATTATTCTCGCACTCAATTGTTGTAATCCACGAAATAGTTCTTGGATATCTATGTATTAGTGCTGATTTCATTAATATCTCATATCATCAAAAGCCTCCTTATTAATTAAAGAGTGATTTATTTTGTTGACAAAAGTTTTTGTAACTCATTCCGTTGTTTTGCTCATTTAATATAGATGTTGTCGCTTATAAAGATATGTGTTTATCAAAAACTTATCATAACCTTTGAGAGTTGTTATTAGTAGTGTAATATTACACTAAAATTATTTTGTAGCCCTATATTTAAGCTCATGGATATTTGTAATGAGACATCGGATCACAGAAGAAGTAGTTTAAAACGAGTATCAATGAACCAAAAAGTATATTTCTAATTGTTTAATATTTTCTAAAGACAATAAAGTTCTTAAACACCAGTTCAACTGGCACAATGATTTGTTCAAAGATGTAACATGCGGTTGAATTGCGGTTGCACTTAGACAACCATCCACTATAAACTGAAAAGCCTAATAAAATACATGTTTGCTTGTGGTTGGGTTTTACATTTAAAAGATTTTACAATTACAAGAAAGTTATGTACAAAGAACATAACTTCGTACATAACTTTCAGCGAAGAAGTTGATAATTGTAGATTATCAATTGCTAAAATAAATCATTTCTGAAAGTAAATTTGAAAAAAGTTTTTATTTATTAAAAATAAATTATAATTATTATTTGTAATCTCTTATTGTTGTCAAAAAAAAAAGAAAATTTATTTTAAATCAACAGTACTGTAAATTTATATGGACTGAGATGTCACTCATTAACAATGAAAGAGTGGTATAATCGTAAATACAATTTGCTTCTGAATAAAACAGAAGAAGATTGTTTTATAAAACTGTTACTTGAAGTAGTATGGGATTTTTGTTTGCTGTCATAATAAATCAAGATGCAACTGGTTAATATAAAGGGCGGTAGCTTCTGTGTGTGTGAACTTTTGGACTCTCTTGTGGTAGTTAGTTACCTGCAGGTCTAAACCAGTCAGTTAACATCGGACTTCGCTACGCTAAAACTACGCCTCATTATGCTAAGGTAATATCTTTGTTTAATAATAGTAATATTAAATCAGGAATATTAAATATACTAGCAGAAACAGTATGCATGAATATAATATCTATGTCCTTAGAGATTATGTTTTTTAATATCTTTTTTCATCACTTTTTTTATATATGTACTTTATGATGCGTTGTATGCAACATTTTACACACGATATCTCTATTGTAAGTTAACTGGGAGTTATTTTACTTCTTCTTGATCCATTAATATCCAACAAAGTGTTAGTTCTTACTTATTCTTAGTTTAAAAGTTGGAATTTGTAAAGATAATTTCTTTACAATACTAATTTCTTTACATAAGACAAATGAATTAGTCCAATTGTTCTGCGTACTTTTTCTAAGTAATTGCATTGAATTGGCTTTTCTCCCAATGACACTTTATGCCACTTTTCAACTACTAAATAGAGATTATGTTTATAACAACCAGTATTATAATTGTACTATTATAATCATCATAATACAATTATAACAACAATTATAATTCATGCGTTTAGCAAGATACGTTTCCAGTTATATACTGGAGCCCTACACTCCGACTAAATAGTCCACTTTATTTGAAGTGTAGATCTTTAAATTTTTTTCTATTTGATGTTGAACTAATTTTTAATATGTAAGATAATTATCTTGTAATTAATAATAAAACAAATAGTAGATAATTCCAAACAAAAATAATAGTTCTTATTTTCTAGTTCAATGTCTGATCTAAAACATATAGCCTTACAACTTCTATCTACCATTTATTCTCTTACTCTCTCACTCTCTCTTTCTTCCTATCATACAGTTCCTCCTCTCTATACCCATACTAGTTTTTCTCTCTCTTTTCCTCTTCATTCACACATTATGCCACATACCATCCATTCATTGACCTTTATAAACTTAGCAATATGTCAAATGTAATAGTTTTTGTTTTGCTTACTTGATATGAGTGATCTCTATATCCAAGTGTTTATTATTCACCTGTTCCCTTATAAAAACTGTATAAAGTAGTTTATATCAGTATATTTGTATATGTATCTAAAATATACAAGCATTTTAACACAATATAAAATAAAATGATGAATATATAAAGAACTGCTTTATAGTCAATTCTATATTCAATGGTATCTTTTGAATATGAAACATTAAACGTTAACTATTATGTTACTTCTAGGTTTCATTCAGTCATTCTTTGAAACAGTAAAAATATAATATTCCTAATTCATAGGATTATTATGAGTGCTATATTAGAATATCTTTGTGCACACGCTTTATTCTTACATTATATATCATATTTTTATCTAAATAAATGTGAAATCGACTTTTTAAAACGGACTAGATTTAAAAAATTTCTTGTTTACAAATAACAATTTTCTGAAGTACCGAAAAGACTTAAAATTCAATTTACTCATGTGAATGTTTGTTTGATTTATTTAACTGTCTTATTTCTAAGATAGTGCAATTAGTTATTATGTGGTATTTAGTCATTGTAGGGTAAAAAGCTATTGAAATGGTCTCCACATAGAGAAATTAATAGTATAAATAATGTTTTTCAAACACGTAGTGTTCTGCTTCAGGCATTAACTAAAAAAATACAATGTCATCAGAGAGTTATCTATAGCATAAAGTAAAGAGTACAAAATAAAATACACCCTTAAGAATGTAATCCCTTCCTTATTATATTTTGTGCCAATTACTTTATTCTATAAATAACTCTGTAGAGTTAACTGCCTGAAGAAGAACACAACGTATCAAAACGTGTTGTTTATACTATTAAATTTCTATATGTGGAGACCATTACATTAGCTTTCACAATTACCTATTTCATATTAAAAAAAATTTGAGTAGCTTAAAATCAACTACCGTCTTTTTCTGAAAACAAAACATATCCGGAAAATAAACTCTATTATGATTATTGTAATACTGGTATTGCTTGTTGTTGTGCCTGATTAGATCGACTGTGTAGAGTTACTCTATTTGCAAGAAGGATAAAAGTGCATTGTTTGACTTTATTGACTTTCAAAACTCTCAAAAAGTATAAATAGTAAAATAAGGTTATTAAAGCACCGTTTTTAGTGTATCAGATAATATCCTTAAAATCATTGTTTAAAGAAGAAATAACATTTAAAATATTATACAATGTTTTATGCATATTTATTATGCATGTTTCACAAGACTTTTGTATGCATTATATACAATACATATATGATACATTTTTGTGATAATTATAATTTTATGCGTACATTGTTTAAATGTATTAATACAATGCGTACATTGTATTAATTATATTTAATAATAAATATAATTATTAAATATTATTATTATTATTATTGCGATTATATTAAACTGAGGTCTTCAATCTCAACAAGGATGATTGGATGATCTCAACTTGGATGATTCCCAAGGCCGTGTCTTTAATATTGTTCATCCTTTTGTGGTTTATATATTCATCATCAAATTTAAAGTTCTATGATCAACTTCTTATAAAACTTATTATTTTTAGGTACAATATGCTAAAAACCTCTAACCAAATCTCTAAATCACAATTAAATAGAATTCACATAGGAAGTCTTCATAGACTGCTGCCTCTTTCAGGTAAAGCCAATATTTTCGGATCGTATTCATTGCATATTAAATAAAGACAAAGTAAAAGTAAAATGATGGGTTAAATGCCCTACACATATTTTTAATTTTGCCAAAGATTTATTATATTCATAACAAATTTGAATTGAGTTGGAATGTCCTTTCTTGACAAAATCGTTTTGAAGATGCTTTTGATGTAAATCATGATACCTTTATAATTCCATTAAAAAATAAACAATAAATGATAAAAATAATATATTAGATTCTTTTTTTTATGAGAGTTTAATAAATCATGCAATTTATCGTAAATAATTCTGGTAAGTTTTAAATATCTGTGTAGAAAGCAATATACAATTTTAGCAATTATTATAAACGTATAGGATTCTCAAAATTTGTAACTAGAATTAAACTGAGAATTGTTAACTAAAACTGAAATATAGACTGGACTAGTTTGCCATAATTGGAGAACTTAAATCTACCGTTTGGAACATGCCCCTGAGGCAAATACAGTTGTGACATGACATATCCATAATTCCATTTCTAGTTTGAGGCACACCGTATTTTAGTTAACAGTTCAATTAGGTAACTAAATGTACTTTATGTTAAAGTATTATAATAAAAGTAATACGTAATAATAAATATAATATAATCAATTTTGCACTTACACCGTACTTACAGATCATTCTAGAGAGTAATCTTTTATTGATATCAATAGACTTTAAAACGTATAAATACATTAGCTTTATAACAATGTTTTGAATAATTGCAATCTTTTCATTAATGAACACATCATATTGAGGTTAAAACAAAGAAAAAATGAGGAGTATGAAATATTGCACCTGTTTTATAATTAAGTGACATAAAATTATTCTAAAATCAATACTCTGTTAAAACTACATGCCAATTTGTAATAAACTATTTCGTGTATTTAAGCTCACTTCTGAATTTATTCAGTAAAATAGTTAAAAATATTAGTTTAATGTCAATTTTAGTAATTTTGCAAGCATGGGTCATTAAACGTTTAGATACATCCATATGACACTTTTGTAGGTAGTAATTTATCTGAAATCAATTTGTTTATTTCTGTTTAGTACAAATCTGTTTACACAGTTTAGTTTGACCCTCTGGGTGTTTAGCTTTTTAGCTGGTATTTAATATGCACTGATTTGGTTCTAGATAATTAGATTCTAGAAAGAATTACTTGTGGAAAAAAGAAAAATACTTCAAAATCAATAATTCAAAAAGAGAATGACCCAGTTTTACCTTAGTATAACTGTTTTTTTTTCTTTCATTTGTGATACTATCTCCAGGATAGATGGAGCTCCTGTGGGTTTATGACCTTCTACTTGAGAAAGGATGAACTTATTGAGTCTTGGGAAGAATATTGTGAAGATATCTTTATTAGTAAAGGTTTAATATCATTCTATAGCTAGTACCATCACTTAGCAGAGACTGACATAATTAACTCATTTATATGTTTAATATGTGGTAGTATTTGGAAACCAATATCCCTCAAAGGATCCAATACCCATATTTATTGATTAATCAAATTAAAAACATACAACTTTCACAATTGATGGAGAAACTCTTTATCTTGACATAAAAAGAAAGTAAATACTGCATCTTCAGCAGGGTAGATAGTGATGTGTCTCACTTAGTACTTGATGAAGTACCCAATAAATTATAAGTTCATTGTCTATATTACAAATCAGAAGTAGTTGTTGGAACATATATGAATTATGAAAAATCATAATATCAAAAAAAAAAAAAGGCCTTGATAGCTCAGTCGTGCCATAGACTGATAGATCCGGGGTTTGATATATACTCTGGCGCTTAATTTATTTTTACGAGAGTGGAAAAATTCTGACGTCGGATAGGGATTTTAAGCTACTAGTCTCAAGCCTGTAAAATTTCATATACTTGTTAAATATTCGTAATCTAAATATACTTTAATTAGGCAAAATTTATAACTACCAGTGTAGAACGTTTATTGTATTATAATAACTGGCGAATATTTGGCATATCTGTGTTCCCTCGTGGAAATGTCAATGCAACCTCTTCTAAGATAAAAAATCTAGTGAATTCTAATTCAAATCACAAGATAACTAAAGAAATACTATTACTTCGAGGAATATGTTAACTGATGTCATCGGGGTAGTCGTGACACATTAAACAAACTAGGTATTAGAATAAGAATGCCAAGTTTCTTGTCAATTTCCTCTCAGGCTATGTTTTATCAGACAGAAAGAGGAAATCGTTTTACTTCTTCTCTGTTTGTCCTTCTAGAGTGTAAATGTCCGCTAGGGAGTTGTTCTTTAATGATGTAAAAAAATTAACATCAGTTAGCTACTGGGTGCTACGTAGATCCAGTAAACAATTATTATGTTTTACAGAATAGGAATCAAGTATAAAGCCTGGAGTATGTTCTAGTAGTATTCCACAGAGACATATAACTTACATGAGTCTTTTACATAAAAAAAAGTCACAATTTCTACGGCAAGAGACCGTCTTAGCAACCTGGCGTTGTCCAGTTTCCGATTTTCCGATTTTAATGTGTATATTTATATCTATATTAGTGTATGATGACAGCAAACAGTCTATATGCATGGTTTTTATAGCTGTTTCAGCGTTGAAAACCTTTGTTCTAGTTGTCTCCAATTTCTTAGCAATTTTTTGGTGTGCTGGTGGTAACTTTCACTATAATCTTGCCAAAGACATAGATGCAGAACGAAAACAGACAAAGACATTCTTGGTAAAACACCAAGGCGACGAAACAAAACTCATATTCCATTATATCACTATTTATGATCTATACTTAACTAATAAGAAATTTATAAAATATGGATATACCGTATTATAAAAATACCGTGAGGGGGCAATCATATCATTGCCCTTTCCTTCCTCTCTCCTTCACTTTACTTTGGATTTAGTTATCTACTTATTTTTAATGTATTCGGTACTCGCGCCATGTTAGAAAATTATTAATGTTATTTTAATCTGAAGACGACCTAAGAAAGTTGAAAGCTCATTGTAGTATAGTATATTGTTTATAAATTTATAATTAGTTAAGTATGGTTTATAAATAGTGATATAGTGAAACGTGACTGTTGTTTCTTCGTCACCGTGTTTTACCTAAAACGTTTACGTCTGTTTTCGTTCTGCGTCTATGTCTCTGGCAAAATAATCTGTCATGAACTTTTGTTTAGTAAATTCGTTATAAATTTCAACGTTATTATTTGAGATGGTATTTTAAATGTGTTGTGTTTGAAACCCAACATTTTTTGTAGTTATCATTTTGCAAAAGTTTGAGATTCTTAATGTTCTAATTTAAAATCTTTTTCAAGGTAGAAATGATTTTTCTGCCATATTCAAATATAAGGTATTCGTGATTTACATAACTAGTTGGTTAAACCAGATTTGAATACCCCTGCCTTGATTTTGTATATACAATCCAATACAGTCTAAAGTTAATCACCCTGTAGTAACTGAATAAAAAATAAATTCAAAAATATAGTTCAAAGACAAATAAACTATGATAACTGATTTTATTTATTTTTCATTCAAGCTACTAAAAATGTCATAACAATTACGTCGTCTTTAACTATGCTTCTGTATGAAGGAAGGAAACCTTCTCGCCGATAATTTTGTTACGTTGATTAAATAGTTTTAATATGAGAAAGTTTTAAGTGATTTGTTATTAATTGATTATAATCTCTATTTCATTAATGACCTTTAATATAATGGTTTGCTATTAAACCATATATAAAGGACCCTAAGCGCTATGGATTGCTAGTTTTATTCTCTTTGGTAATATAAAAGCTGTATTGATAAGTTATTTAAGTGGAAAGCTGCCTGAGGTATAAGAGAAAATATATTGCAGGGGTGGTAGATTGAAGAAGAAATATAAATTGTAGCCATATTTTTGTCAAATATAATTTTGATATTCTGTAAATTTATCACACTTTTATTCAATTTGTCTGGTTTGTATGGTTCAAGGATAAATATTAGTTATTTCATTTCAGAATGATACGTAGACCTTCACGTTAAATAACCTTTATAAACACGAGAGAACAAAAACTTTTTTATTATAGGAACAAATTGATTTAAAATAATGTTACATGTAATATTTACTCAATAGGCTAAAAAGTAGGGAATTTATATTACTTAGAACTATTTAAAAATTAATTTATCTCTAATATAATTGATTTTATATTTAACGATTTGATATGCAATCCAAAATTGCACTTATACTTTAACCCCGATTAGAGAACAGACCTATATATATATATATCACTCAAAATTCGAAAAAACGATCCAAACTGGACGCAAATCAGCTTAAAAACGAAGAAAAGCAACACACAGAGAAAGAGACATACTTACAAAGTCAAATTTTTGGATGATCCGTCTTCAGAAGAAAATTTGTGTTTGTAAGTGTGTCTCTTTCTCTGTGTGTTGCTTTTCTTCGTTTTTGAGCTTATATATATATACTTATATAATTAAAGACATAACCATAGTTGCCAAAAACTTGCTTCTTTATAAATTTCTCTTTCTTCCTAAATCAAGATTTCGCTGTTGCACTTAAACTATTTAACAAACTTCCTACACAGTTTGTTATATGTGTAGGATCAGTTTGTTATATGTGGACGAGAATGATTCTCAATTGCTTTTTTCTTTTATATAAGCAAAGTAGAGTCAACTGGAGGGTAATTGACCGATGTTCTTCACTTCTGGTACTTCCTGGAAACTAAGCTTACTACACTGAATTTCTGAAACGTCTGAAGGACGCCATCTATAGTCAGGACCGTACCTAAGAAGGTACAAGGGCAAAGGGAACTCAACTACTGCGGGGCCACCGCCACCTACAGGTGGAGTGGAGTTGTAAGCATACATCTCCACTCCCAGTGACCCAACCATATGCGTCTGTCATTTTGGGAGAGTAACGGTTGCGGTAGTTCTTAATCTTATCTGCCAGAGACATGACAGATTAACTAGTGAACAGTTCATTTGTTCGAGGTCACTACCGTCGTCCCGCAGGGACCTCACAAGTGCGGAACTAAGGACTGTACCTGGTTCACCGAAGATAAAAGACCAGTAATAGACCAAAGATTTGGAGGAGTGGAGCTGGTTTATTCTTCACTATAACACTCTCGCTCATTCATCCCTTCAAATAAGGGATAAGGGATAAGTTTGTGTTTCATAAAACACATAATAATTCTGCCCCAATACTCCCTCCTATACATACCTGACTTTGTGTCTTCCAATTTTTTCTTGTTTATCAAACTCAATAAATCTTTGAAAGGAACCACATTTGACACAGCTCCTGTATTAAAACAAATGCGACGAAGAAATCTCAGGATATTTATATGAAGAAATACCGTTAGAATAAGTGTGTGAGTGGGGGAGTAGAATTAGCCTTCAGAAGGACCCAGAGCTATAACTTTTCGTATAATAACATCAGACCACGTATTATATGAACAACTCAGTGTATAAACAGTGTAAATACAAAATGAAATAAGATTTCATGTCTGCCTCTAAGTTTCTATGATCGAAGAAAGAAGATTTACAGAAAGATCTACCAGATTTTTTGAAGCGTCGATGGGAAGGATTACAATATTTAATCTACAATATGAATTTTGTAAGTTTGTAATCTTACAGTACCTTATTAATCAGCAATATCTTAGCAACATATTTTGTATGCATCCATTTTAACAACCATCTAATGAATTTAAAAGAAAAAAATACATAATTGTTGCCTAAAATACAATATATAATTTAAAACTCAATGCCCGTCAGAGTTAATATTTTGTGTTGACATTTACTTTATAATAATTGATCCATTCTGTTCACGAATTACATAGGCAACACGCGCGGCTAAGTGCTACATGTTAAGAATATGCAAATATTACTAATTAAAAATTATAATTAGCCTAAAGTTTACAAATTAAGAAGATATTATCGTATTATTTTAATTGTCAGTCTAAAAAAATACAGCTTTCTACTCAATAAAGATATATATTTATAAGCTAGATTTTTCATCATCGACTTTTTTGTTCACTAGTAGTGACTATACAGTATTTAATCATTATTAGAATTTATAGAAACAGTGTCCCTGTAAAAAAAACAACGCGTTTTGAACATGTAGTGTGCTTTTTGTTTACTTGAGGTGAAAAACAGTATTCTTACAATTAACTATTATATGTCTATTCTAGGTAAAACCAAACGAAAATTAATTGTTTGAAATGCCTTGTTTACCAACACAACTTGAATGTCGTTTTTCTATGACATATAATTTAAATCATGCCTTTAGAACCACCTTTGATCATCTCTATCAACATCTGATATGTTTTGATTTATTCATGCACCTTTTCCTGTCGGTTATAACATGTTATTCAACATAGGTTGATGTTTTTAACGTGGAGCCCTTTCATCGTGTCACAAAAAACCAAGCGTTCTCTCACTAATGAGACAAAACGAGAGAGCCTTCATGACGATCCCACAGATCTCGCGGAGTCGGGCTTCTACAACCTACATCAACGAACGCTGTAGATCGTAATATAAAACCTATGCCCACTAGTCTCTAGGAGTCTGATAGTTACTTGATGAAAGAGATCATTAAGAATTACGGCGGGAAATATGAAAAAAACTAGAGTGAATGTTAAAAGGGAGTTGAGATGTAGCAAAGTTTAAGTAAGTAAGGGAAGGAGAAAGAGATTACAAGAAAAGATATAGGGAGAAGGAAAGAGAAACATCCAAAGTATAAATACATCGCTACAAGGCAGGCAAACCAAAGTCCGCAACCAGCTGCAAGTAGTCTCGTCCAAATAATTTTTAAGACCGATCAGCAAACAAAGTTACCAGATTTCACTCTTGATAAGAAAAATGTCTTAAAAAAAAACAGGCACAAGCTGAAAGAAGAAAAGAAGACTTGGGAACCAGCTCCTGAACCAGTGAGCGACTGAACGAACTTTCCACCCGCGGATACCAGCCCAAGACCAGGAACTCCAAGGTAGCAGCTAAAGCCACTGTTTTGTCACCACAGTGAATAAGAGCAATAATGGCGGACCCAAGCCAGTGCTCAAATGAACAGATCTTCCACCCCCGGGCTAGCACCCCGCCCATGTTGTACATTTCTTAGTTCACTCCATCCTGGTGCTCTAACCCCCTCCCCTCTTCCAACACGACAAGCTGTAGGCACATCAGTTGCTTAACAACCTCTAACCAACTCTAGCTACCTCCAACCCTATGTATAATTTAATTATACCTATGGTCATAACAATATTACTCTATTCATTTACAATTCATATTTCATAACATAATGCTTTGATCTCATATTGATGAATATACATTTCATTTTTTTTTTAATTAAAAGTTAGGATTTAGCAAACAATAAAAAATTAATAAAGTTGTTTTATGTGAAAGTATTGAATACTTTAACAAGTAGATTGACTAAACTAACTGAAAGCAATACTCCATTATAAGTCGGTTAATATCAAAATATGAGGAGGAGCCCTAAATAAATCAGAGGCTCCCTCACGTCCAAGTTTTGGAACGTTATTAAACCCAGGCGTAAACCTTCCCACACACAATAGGAAGATTTAATGGGATTTTACGGCTCCGGCCCATAAACGGCCGCAAAACCACTTTTACCTCCTCCGCTCATTATTTCTTCCCTTCTTTTTGGTCTATTTAAACACAAAGAAAGTTTAACTTCTATATATCTTTTCTTACTATAAGATATTCTATGAATTTCTTCATATATTTATTTATTTTAATTCCTATTAATCATTATTTTCTCAAATTTCAGATATACAATTTTTTTTATAAAATATTTTAGTTTCAAATATTTAGAACATATTTATGACTAACATTAATTCATTAAAAGAAGAATTCATTAACAATAATTAGAATATCTTTCGCATGCTAATTTTAATGTATAACGTAATTATAACTCCAATTCAACAAACATAATATTATTAAAATCTTCCGACATAATTTTTATATTGTTGGTGGATTCGCCCAGTCGGTTTTGGAAAGGATGCGGCATCAAAGAGACTGCATGCAGCAATGGGATATAGCCTTTGCGAAATCGGTCGGGTGACTCCATCAGAGATATAACAGGTGCGATGGAAGTGTATAACAATATTATCTTTACTAACGTTTGTGGGACTAACAATATGCATGTATATATAATCATGGTTTTTTTTTTCTCTAATGGATTTGTATAATTCAAGTCTACTCCGAATTTTTACTGCTTCTACAGGAACATACTTAATTTGAACTCATATAGGTCAACAAAAGAAATAAAACATTTATTTTTTATCTTTTTAAAAGATAAAACTAAATGTATAGTATATTTCTGTAGTAATCATACTAGATAAAAAAATTGTCTAAGTTAATCTTAAATTATTCTATGATTTTGGGGACAAGATTTTCTACAAATTTACTGAAAAAAATTGAAAACATTAGTAGATATAGTTGAATCCATAATTTTTTTATTTAATTATAAAATGTGTTTATTATTCTTCCTAAAATATCATTGGATCTTATAGATCTAAACTAGGCTTGTTAAGTATTCATTAGTATATAAAATATTTCTATAATTTATGATTCTATATTATAGAATATAATATATAATATCTATTATATATATATGTCAGTTTATTTTAGAAATATTGTTAGCATAATTCAGAAAATTTAGAATATTTATAATATATGACTACTTTAAACACTATAAATCATTTAAAAAAAATAACATATTAGAAAATATGTAATTATTTCTATATATTAAAGTTATAATGTACTGAAGTTAATTCATTCACTAATTAACTAATATAAAATATGAACCAGTGTCAAATTTTCCCAATTATTGAAAAAATATATGCCGTCTATTCTGAAATCAAATGGCTAAAGAAAATACGTATGTAATTTAACATTTTAATTTTTAAAATCATGGAGTAGTCAATGTTTTTCATGAATAATTTTTTTATATATATTTAATGTATAACTCACTTATATGATCATCAAATTCATTTTTTAAACTAATAAACTTTAATCGTATCTATCATCCGTCTTTCTGAGTTTTAAGTATTTTTTAATGAACAGAAAATAGATGTAAAGCAATCAAGTTGATGATTCAGACCACATTAAGCATGAAAGAACAATATTACTTATGTTGGGGTTGCTGGTTGGAGAGGGCTAATTTAGGGATATCATCGATATCACCCTTCTAAATGTTAACGTCTTCTAGACAACGACCACCCTTTTCTATTCAATGCCGTATGGTGACTCGCTGACCAGTATATTTTAGAATCCATTATAGTGTCAACGCGTGATAGACGAAACCTTGTTTGATCTATTTTTTTTACATGTTTTGTATAATTTTTTGTTAATAATATTGTTGTATTATCTAGTTGAAATTCATTTTATCATATACAATAAATTTTTATTTACTGACAAAATTTTTTTGGAAAATTAACCGGTTTATAAATAGATTTTTTTCGGTCTCCAGGTGAGAATGTATCACTCAGCATTTAAAAAAGAACGGAGAATTTTACCCGTGCTATGAAAATATCTTCTGATTCAAAATCATTTTGACCAACCGAAAATTTTGCAGGGTTAATATAAATTAACCTGTAGGCAGTACCAGAGCAACCGGTTTACTAATAGATTACTATTGGTAATAATATACTAATCTATCTATAATTATCTGTAATATTTATTATAGATTAATAACCTATCTTGTATCACATAGATGAGAAATGTACATTAGAGAAATTGAGGGACTCAGTAGAAATGCTTTGAAATTAAAATACAATTTAACACGACATGCATAATCGAAGGTCTTCTTCCTGAATATATATATATATATATATATATATATATATATAACAGATTCAATAATATATCGACCGTTTGATAGAATAGGTGTGTTTTCTAATCGGGGTTCAGTCAATTTTCCAGGATAAAAAGTTAAACTCTCGTTGCCAACGTTTCGGTTTTATTTAAAACCTTTTTCATAGGCAGAAGTAAGGATTTTTTAACTAAGAAGATGAAATTTACATTATTTAAAGGAACAACAATGTTAACCGGACAAAACCTTCGACTAGACTGTTTAGACAGTCTAGCCGACGGTTTTAAACCGTCTAGTCGAAGGTTTTGTCCGGTTAACATTGTTGTTCCTTTAATTAATATAAATTTCATTTTCTTAGTTAAGAAATTCTTATTTCTTTGAGAACACACATATATATATATGATCAAACCACAATAAGAAATGGGAAAACAAGACTAAGATCTTTCAACCGTAACAAGCGGTTGTATTAGTTGTTACAAGCGTAACAACCGTAACTTCAGTTGGGTTTTTGACTCTGACGAAGACCGCTTGTTACGGTTGAAAGATCTTAGTCTTGTTTTCCCATTTCTTATTGTGGTTTGATCATTGATTGTTGTTTCACGTGTTTATGTGAAATCTTTATATATATATATATATATATATATATATATATATATATATATATATTTGTAAATTTTGGTAGCAGTCTTTCCTGTATAAAAACATTCTTAAAAACAAGACTATATTTGGCTGAAATTACTTTTTATAAGTTTCTCAAGTTTTCTAAATGACGTTCTAGTTACTATATCCACAGTATATATGACATTACTAATCGTTGACACGTTAAATGGGTCCATGTTTCTGCTGTCCTCAGTAATTATCAAAAGACAAATGAGTTTTGAAATAGTTCCTTTATATAAGAAACGTGAAATGCATTCAAGGGGTAGGGGGATTAAAGTTGTTTTTCTGATCGGTGAGGGTTGAGTGACCTGGGGTGTCCTTGCCTCTCGCTACCTGGAATGGTCCTACCCAGGTTGGAGTTGATATAAATGGGTCTAGGAAAAAATCCCCCCGAGGAAAAAAACCCCCGGAGGAAAAAACCCCCCGGGGAAAAAATCCCCCTGGAAAAAAACCCCCGGAGGAAAAAACCCCCCCGAGAGAAACTTCCCCCTCAAAAAACGCTTCCCCCAAAAGGAAATAATTTTTTTTACTAGAAGTAGTATATTAAACCAATACCAAAAAAATATAAAAACATCTGGAAAATCAAAATAATTTTTACAGATCATTATGTTTATTTAAACAAACACTGGAAAATAGCACAATATAAAAATGCTGAAGTAAATCAAATTCATCACTGAAATAAAATAAATAAAAACAATAACCAAAACATTTTTTGATATAAGAATGACAAAATCTTTTCAGAAAAATAAAATACATCCAAATAAAAACAATGTTAACAATAGTGTCAAAGTATAATGTACTCAAGAGTAACTGAAGATTAATAGACCGAAATTAAAAAAAAGAAAAAAAAAAGATGAAGCAAAACTTCGATGCCATCCTTCCACTGCGTTGTCCGTTTTCGGTAAGTCATCTTGTACTCTTGAGTGCATATTCCAAATATTTGCTTCAAATCTTGGTGGTCTTCTGAATTTACGGGTTAGTCTTCCAATATAATTATCTTCAAAATAGTCAATGATGTCATTTGCTTCTTCAGGCAAATATTCTGCCTGACGCAAACGCTTCTTGACGCTTTTACGCTCTTTTTTCTTTACTGGCGGCATTTTTAATGTAGGGTTAAATTATGTATGTATCTCCAATAAATGTTAAAACACAACTGCTAGCCGACCGAACTAACATCATGGCAGGGCCGGATCTAGGGGGGGGGGGGGGGGGGGGCTAGATCTACACCGGGGAATCCCCCATAGAACAAAGTGGAAAGACGGGGAATTCCCAATTTCGCGTTATAGTGAAACCGCGCATAACGGGGTCGCGTTAAGCGGGGTATGACTGTACCGGTATTGCATTCCCTAGTGTGTATAAGGTACTGCTTAACTTATATTAAAACAGTCTTTGAGTAATTTCAACAACGTGTACTTCATTACATTTCACTATTATTTTTTGTTTAGAATTTTTTTTTTATTATTCGAACCCATGGAGTTCATCAAATCTAACAAAGGTGGAGTCAAAATTGCCTTTGAAGGCTATGTGTATTCGAAACAGAAAGAATTAGCTAATGAAGTAACATCGTATGAGTGTGAACTACGACGTTCAACAAACAATTGCAAAGCCAAAATAAAAGTAAAAGACAATGAACTAGTTGGTAAAGTGAACGAGCATACACATGGCCCAAAATTCTTCTGAAAAAATTCAGAAGACCACCAAGATTTGAAGCAAATATTTGGAATATGCACTCAAGAGTACAAGATGACTTACCGAAAACGGACAACACAGTGGAAGGATGGCATCGAAGTTTTGCTTCATTGGTTGGTTGCTCCCACCCTAGCATTTGGACTTTCATACGATGTATTAGAAAAGAGCATGCATTACAAGAAGTGTATGTCACACAAGTTCTTTCAGGCCATCCTCAAGTAAAACAGAAAAAGAAATATAAGAACTCTGCTCTTCGCATCAAAACCATCACAGAAGACGTGCACAACAGGTCAATTTTAGACTTTTTAAAAGGAATAGGAAAGGAAAGGAAGAATAGGAATAGAAAGGAATAAAAGAAATCTTAGTTTTTAAACTCAGACTATATGATAAAATTAATATCTTTTTTTCTTTTTTTTAATTTCGGTCTTTTAATCTTCAGTTACTCTTGAGTACATTATACTTTGACACTATTGTTAACATTGTTTTTATTTGGATGTATTTTATTTTTCTGAAAAGATTTTGTCATTCTTATATCAAAAAATGTTTTGGTTATTGTTTTTATTTATTTTATTTGAGTGATGAATTTGATTTACTTCAGCATTTTTATATTGTGCTATTTTCCAGTGTTTGTTTAAATAAACATAATGATCTGTAAAAATTATTTTGATTTTCCAGATGTTTTTATGTTTTTTTGGTATTGGTTTAATATACTACTTCTAGTAAAAAAAATTATTTTCTTTTGGGGGGAAGCGTTTTTTGAGGGGAAGTTTCTCTCGGGGGGGTTTTTTCCTCCGGGGGTTTTTTTCCAGGGGGATTTTTTCCCCGGGGGTTTTTTTCCTCCGGGGGTTTTTTTTCCTCGGGGGATTTTTTCCTGCACCGGATATAAATAGTTTTCATAATTGTTCACTATTCTCTAATTATATATTACTATATGGATTGTTTTTTTGTATGGCTTCTGTTAATTTAATCTACCTTGGTCACGTTCTTTTTTTATTATTTTTGTTTCTTCCACCAGCAATTCCCTGGTTTGTTAGAATGATGAGTTTTATCTGTGTGTGTTCTAGGGGCTATATATATATATATATTGATAAAAGTATCGACCGTGGAATAGAAACAAAACTAAAGTTTATCGGGACTTTGTCAGTTCTTCAGGTTCAAATTAAACTTTCATTGCCCACGTTTCGGTTTTTATTTAAAACCTTTTCCATAGGCAGAAGTATAAATTTTGAAACAGAAAAACTAAGTATTACGTTACAAATTATTTTACAAGGAAATATAATTTGTAATATAATACTTAGTTTTTCTGTTTCCAAATTTATACTTCTGACTTTGAAAAAGGTATTAAATAAAAACCGAAACATTGTGAATGAGAGTTTAATTTGAATCTGAAGAATTGACCGGGTCCTGATAAACTTTAGTTTTGTATATATATATATATATATATAATTATACTTTGTATAAGTATACACATAAATAATGGTTACATTTATTTTTAACTTTTTATAAAAAGTTATTTTAAATAATAAATGTGTTATTTCGATAATTTTAAGATTAATTGTTAAAAACCATAACAACTGACATAAAGCACTTTTTTTTAAAAAAGGAAGAAAAAAGAAAGTTTTGTGGGAATTGTAAAAAAATTGCCGGTGAGGTTTTGTTTCAAACAAGCATGAGCTGCTGAAAGCCATTCGCCTCGTAAACTTACCTCTAAAATCTAAAATGTTTTTTCGAGATCATGGAATTCTTTATTCGAGAGTGACTCTCTCTAATTGTTATCAAAGCATTGGCCAACCTCCACGCCTCAACATGATCCGGTTGTTTCCTTGAACAAGGAAGAACTTCTCTCAGACGAAAGCAGTCAGTACAATTGAATAAAACGCAAAAAAGAGTATAAAACAGGAAAAGTAAAAAAAAGTGATAAAAGTTCTGAATTTTAAAAAAAAATTTAATAAAGGTTGTAAAAAATTAAAACAGTAAAAGAAAATTTGCCTTTTTCTCTTAGCCGATTCAAAATCCGTCATAAAGATAGCATGATAAAGGACCTCCAAGTGTGAAAGTTTAGTTCGTTTGTCAGTTAAAATATACAACTGTATTTACCACTATGCTTTACAATTAATCCTTTACCGTATTGGTCCTATCAGCAATAGCTACATTCAATTAACCAGGCTCTACGGTGTGCATCCTTACTTAGTTATGTCGTTAGTATACTTTGATCTCTTTAATTGTTTTTGTCTTATAAAGTGTTACATATACTTCATGATAACTTATTACATTCTTGAATTTCATATTTCATGTGTAATATACATTTATACCAGACTGCCCGTGACCCATTGAGTTATCCAACACTCTCTTTACTAATGTAATCATGTTCACATAAATGCAGATAAACTCTAAATTAATTCATTTATAATAAAGAGCGAAATAAACATATTTATAGACAGTTCTGTTTATTTAAATATTTTCTACAATTTCAGTTTTCCAAAAGAAAACTTTAATGTTTTTTATCTGTTTGACTCTACTGAGAGCAACATATAATTGGACATGTTGAAATGATGATTTATATAAATGAACTAAAACTTTATAAAACTCTCCTTGACATGTATGAATAGTCATGGCAAATGCTAACTGAATTGAAAATTGAATCATAAAAGAAGGAATGTTGTCCTCTTCAGATAAAATGATTTTCAATATTGGAATTAAAACTATTTCCCCGTGACACCGTGATGCGATAATTTTGTAACAATGACACTGTCATAAAGCTCCTCAGTTATTAGACTTGTTCATTTCATAAGCGTGATGAATTAATGTTTCTCATATATACACATGACAGGAGTTTCCTTTTCGAGTTCTAGATTATGTTGGAGCAATCCAGACAACTCCCATGTTTCAAAAAATTCTTGAGGGTAACTGGTGTCTGTTTGTGTAGGAACAGAACCCACAGATTACCCTCAAGAATTTTTTGAAACATGGGAGTTGTCTGGATTGCTCCAACATAATCTAGAACTCAAAAAGGAAACTCCTGTCATGTGTATATATGAGAAACATTAATTCATCACGCTTATGAAATGAACAAGTCTAATAACTGAGGAGCTTTATGACAGTGTCATTGTTACAAAATTATCGCATCACGGTGTCACGGGGAAATAGTTTTAATTCCAATATTGAAAATCATTTTATCTGAAGAGGACAACATTCCTTCTTTTATGATTCAATTTTCAATTCAGTTAGCATTTGCCATGACTATTCATACATGTCAAGGAGAGTTTTATAAAGTTTTAGTTCATTTATATAAATCATCATTTCAACATGTCCAATTATATGTTGCTCTCAGTAGAGTCAAACAGATAAAAAACATTAAAGTTTTCTTTTGGAAAACTGAAATTGTAGAAAATATTTAAATAAACAGAACTGTCTATAAATATGTTTATTTCGCTCTTTATTATAAATGAATTAATTTAGAGTTTATCTGCATTTATGTGAACATGATTACATTAGTAAAGAGAGTGTTGGATAACTCAATGGGTCACGGGCAGTCTGGTATAAATGTATATTACACATGAAATATGAAATTCAAGAATGTAATAAGTTATCATGAAGTATATGTAACACTTTATAAGACAAAAACAATTAAAGAGATCAAAGTATACTAACGACATAACTAAGTAAGGATGCACACCGTAGAGCCTGGTTAATTGAATGTAGCTATTGCTGATAGGACCAATACGGTAAAGGATTAATTGTAAAGCATAGTGGTAAATACAGTTGTATATTTTAACTGACAAACGAACTAAACTTTCACACTTGGAGGTCCTTTATCATGCTATCTTTATGACGGATTTTGAATCGGCTAAGAGAAAAAGGCAAATTTTCTTTTACTGTTTTAATTTTTTACAACCTTTATTAAATTTTTTTTTAAAATTCAGAACTTTTATCACTTTTTTTTACTTTTCCTGTTTTATACTCTTTTTTGCGTTTTATTCAATTGTACTGACTGCTTTCGTCTGAGAGAAGTTCTTCCTTGTTCAAGGAAACAACCGGATCATGTTGAGGCGTGGAGGTTGGCCAATGCTTTGATAACAATTAGAGAGAGTCACTCTCGAATAAAGAATTCCATGATCTCGAAAAAACATTTTAGATTTTAGAGGTAAGTTTACGAGGCGAATGGCTTTCAGCAGCTCATGCTTGTTTGAAACAAAACCTCACCGGCAATTTTTTTACAATTCCCACAAAACTTTCTTTTTTCTTCCTTTTTTAAAAAAAAGTGCTTTATGTCAGTTGTTATGGTTTTTAACAATTAATCTTAAAATTATCGAAATAACACATTTATTATTTAAAATAACTTTTTATAAAAAGTTAAAAATAAATGTAACCATTATTTATGTGTATACTTATACAAAGTATAATTATATATATATATATATATATACAAAACTAAAGTTTATCAGGACCCGGTCAATTCTTCAGATTCAAATTAAACTCTCATTCACAATGTTTCGGTTTTTATTTAATACCTTTTTCAAAGTCAGAAGTATAAATTTGGAAACAGAAAAACTAAGTATTATATTACAAATTATATTTCCTTGTAAAATAATTTGTAACGTAATACTTAGTTTTTCTGTTTCAAAATTTATACTTCTGCCTATGGAAAAGGTTTTAAATAAAAACCGAAACGTGGGCAATGAAAGTTTAATTTGAACCTGAAGAACTGACAAAGTCCCGATAAACTTTAGTTTTGTTTCTATTCCACGGTCGATACTTTTATCAATATATATATATATATAGCCCCTAGAACACACACAGATAAAACTCATCATTCTAACAAACCAGGGAATTGCTGGTGGAAGAAACAAAAATAATAAAAAAAGAACGTGACCAAGGTAGATTAAATTAACAGAAGCCATACAAAAAAACAATCCATATAGTAATATATAATTAGAGAATAGTGAACAATTATGAAAACTATTTATATCCGGTGCAGGAAAAAATCCCCCGAGGAAAAAAACCCCCGGAGGAAAAAAACCCCCGGGGAAAAAATCCCCCTGGAAAAAAACCCCCGGAGGAAAAAACCCCCCCGAGAGAAACTTCCCCCTCAAAAAACGCTTCCCCCCAAAAGAAAATAATTTTTTTTACTAGAAGTAGTATATTAAACCAATACCAAAAAAACATAAAAACATCTGGAAAATCAAAATAATTTTTACAGATCATTATGTTTATTTAAACAAACACTGGAAAATAGCACAATATAAAAATGCTGAAGTAAATCAAATTCATCACTCAAATAAAATAAATAAAAACAATAACCAAAACATTTTTTGATATAAGAATGACAAAATCTTTTCAGAAAAATAAAATACATCCAAATAAAAACAATGTTAACAATAGTGTCAAAGTATAATGTACTCAAGAGTAACTGAAGATTAAAAGACCGAAATTAAAAAAAAGAAAAAAAGATATTAATTTTATCATATAGTCTGAGTTTAAAAACTAAGATTTCTTTTATTCCTTTCTATTCCTATTCTTCCTTTCCTTTCCTATTCCTTTTAAAAAGTCTAAAATTGACCTGTTGTGCACGTCTTCTGTGATGGTTTTGATGCGAAGAGCAGAGTTCTTATATTTCTTTTTCTGTTTTACTTGAGGATGGCCTGAAAGAACTTGTGTGACATACACTTCTTGTAATGCATGCTCTTTTCTAATACATCGTATGAAAGTCCAAATGCTAGGGTGGGAGCAACCAACCAATGAAGCAAAACTTCGATGCCATCCTTCCACTGTGTTGTCCGTTTTCGGTAAGTCATCTTGTACTCTTGAGTGCATATTCCAAATATTTGCTTCAAATCTTGGTGGTCTTCTGAATTTTTTCAGAAGAATTTTGGGCCATGTGTATGCTCGTTCACTTTACCAACTAGTTCATTGTCTTTTACTTTTATTTTGGCTTTGCAATTGTTTGTTGAACGTCGTAGTTCACACTCATACGATGTTACTTCATTAGCTAATTCTTTCTGTTTCGAATACACATAGCCTTCAAAGGCAATTTTGACTCCACCTTTGTTAGATTTGATGAACTCCATGGGTTCGAATAATAAAAAAAAAATTCTAAACAAAAAATAATAGTGAAATGTAATGAAGTACACGTTGTTGAAATTACTCAAAGACTGTTTTAATATAAGTTAAGCAGTACCTTATACACACTAGGGAATGCAATACCGGTACAGTCATACCCCGCTTAACGCGACCCCGTTATGCGCGGTTTCACTATAACGCGAAATTGGGAATTCCCCGTCTTTCCACTTTGTTCTATGGGGGATTCCCCGGTGTAGATCTAGCCCCCCCCCCCCCCCCCTAGATCCGGCCCTGCCATGATGTTAGTTCGGTCGGCTAGCAGTTGTGTTTTAACATTTATTGGAGATACATACATAATTTAACCCTACATTAAAAATGCCGCCAGTAAAGAAAAAAGAGCGTAAAAGCGTCAAGAAGCGTTTGCGTCAGGCAGAATATTTGCCTGAAGAAGCAAATGACATCATTGACTATTTTGAAGATAATTATATTGGAAGACTAACCCGTAAATTCAGAAGACCACCAAGATTTGAAGCAAATATTTGGAATATGCACTCAAGAGTACAAGATGACTTACCGAAAACGGACAACGCAGTGGAAGGATGGCATCGAAGTTTTGCTTCATCTTTTTTTTTTCTTTTTTTTAATTTCGGTCTATTAATCTTCAGTTACTCTTGAGTACATTATACTTTGACACTATTGTTAACATTGTTTTTATTTGGATGTATTTTATTTTTCTGAAAAGATTTTGTCATTCTTATATCAAAAAATGTTTTGGTTATTGTTTTTATTTATTTTATTTCAGTGATGAATTTGATTTACTTCAGCATTTTTATATTGTGCTATTTTCCAGTGTTTGTTTAAATAAACATAATGATCTGTAAAAATTATTTTGATTTTCCAGATGTTTTTATATTTTTTTGGTATTGGTTTAATATACTACTTCTAGTAAAAAAAATTATTTCCTTTTGGGGGAAGCGTTTTTTGAGGGGGAAGTTTCTCTCGGGGGGTTTTTTCCTCCGGGGGTTTTTTTCCAGGGGGATTTTTTCCCCGGGGGGTTTTTTCCTCCGGGGGTTTTTTTCCTCGGGGGGATTTTTTCCTAGACCCATTTATATCAACTCCAACCTGGGTAGGACCATTCCAGGTAGCGAGAGGCAAGGACACCCCAGGTCACTCAACCCTCACCGATCAGAAAAACAACTTTAATCCCCCTACCCCTTGAATGCATTTCACGTTTCTTATATAAAGGAACTATTTCAAAACTCATTTGTCTTTTGATAATTACTGAGGACAGCAGAAACATGGACCCATTTAACGTGTCAACGATTAGTAATGTCATATATACTGTGGATATAGTAACTAGAACGTCATTTAGAAAACTTGAGAAACTTATAAAAAGTAATTTCAGCCAAATATAGTCTTGTTTTTAAGAATGTTTTTATACAGGAAAGACTGCTACCAAAATTTACAAATATATATATATATATATATATATATATATATATATATATATATAAAGATTTCACATAAACACGTGAAACAACAATCAATGATCAAACCACAATAAGAAATGGGAAAACAAGACTAAGATCTTTCAACCGTAACAAGCGGTCTTCGTCAGAGTCAAAAACCCAACTGAAGTTACGGTTGTTACGCTTGTAACAACTAATACAACCGCTTGTTACGGTTGAAAGATCTTAGTCTTGTTTTCCCATTTCTTATTGTGGTTTGATCATATATATATATGTGTGTTCTCAAAGAAATAAGAATTTCTTAACTAAGAAAATGAAATTTATATTAATTAAAGGAACAACAATGTTAACCGGACAAAACCTTCGACTAGACGGTTTAAAACCGTCGGCTAGACTGTCTAAACAGTCTAGTCGAAGGTTTTGTCCGGTTAACATTGTTGTTCCTTTAAATAATGTAAATTTCATCTTCTTAGTTAAAAAATCCTTACTTCTGCCTATGAAAAAGGTTTTAAATAAAACCGAAACGTTGGCAACGAGAGTTTAACTTTTTATCCTGGAAAATTGACTGAACCCCGATTAGAAAACACACCTATTCTATCAAACGGTCGATATATTATTGAATCTGTTAATATATATATATATATATATATATATATATATATATATATATTCAGGAAGAAGACCTTCGATTATGCATGTCGTGTTAAATTGTATTTTAATTTCAAAGCATTTCTACTGAGTCCCTCAATTTCTCTAATGTACATTTCTCATCTATGTGATACAAGATAGGTTATTAATCTATAATAAATATTACAGATAATTATAGATAGATTAGTATATTATTACCAATAGTAATCTATTAGTAAACCGGTTGCTCTGGTACTGCCTACAGGTTAATTTATATTAACCCTGCAAAATTTTCGTTGGTCAAAATGATTTTGAATCAGAAGATATTTTCATAGCACGGGTAAAATTCTCCGTTCTTTTTTAAATGCTGAGTGATACATTCTCACCTGGAGACCGAAAAAAATCTATTTATAAACCGGTTAATTTTCCAAAAAAATTTTGTCAGTAAATAAAAATTTATTGTATATGATAAAATGAATTTCAACTAGATAATACAACAATATTATTAACAAAAAATTATACAAAACATGTAAAAAAAATAGATCAAACAAGGTTTCGTCTATCACGCGTTGACACTATAATGGATTCTAAAATATACTGGTCAGCGAGTCACCATACGGCATTGAATAGAAAAGGGTGGTCGTTGTCTAGAAGACGTTAACATTTAGAAGGGTGATATCGATGATATCCCTAAATTAGCCCTCTCCAACCAGCAACCCCAACATAAGTAATATTGTTCTTTCATGCTTAATGTGGTCTGAATCATCAACTTGATTGCTTTACATCTATTTTCTGTTCATTAAAAAATACTTAAAACTCAGAAAGACGGATGATAGATACGATTAAAGTTTATTAGTTTAAAAAATGAATTTGATGATCATATAAGTGAGTTATACATTAAATATATATAAAAAAATTATTCATGAAAAACATTGACTACTCCATGATTTTAAAAATTAAAATGTTAAATTACATACGTATTTTCTTTAGCCATTTGATTTCAGAATAGACGGCATATATTTTTTCAATAATTGGGAAAATTTGACACTGGTTCATATTTTATATTAGTTAATTAGTGAATGAATTAACTTCAGTACATTATAACTTTAATATATAGAAATAATTACATATTTTCTAATATGTTATTTTTTTTAAATGATTTATAGTGTTTAAAGTAGTCATATATTATAAATATTCTAAATTTTCTGAATTATGCTAACAATATTTCTAAAATAAACTGACATATATATATAATAGATATTATATATTATATTCTATAATATAGAATCATAAATTATAGAAATATTTTATATACTAATGAATACTTAACAAGCCTAGTTTAGATCTATAAGATCCAATGATATTTTAGGAAGAATAATAAACACATTTTATAATTAAATAAAAAAATTATGGATTCAACTATATCTACTAATGTTTTCAATTTTTTTCAGTAAATTTGTAGAAAATCTTGTCCCCAAAATCATAGAATAATTTAAGATTAACTTAGACAATTTTTTTATCTAGTATGATTACTACAGAAATATACTATACATTTAGTTTTATCTTTTAAAAAGATAAAAAATAAATGTTTTATTTCTTTTGTTGACCTATATGAGTTCAAATTAAGTATGTTCCTGTAGAAGCAGTAAAAATTCGGAGTAGACTTGAATTATACAAATCCATTAGAGAAAAAAAAAACCATGATTATATATACATGCATATTGTTAGTCCCACAAACGTTAGTAAAGATAATATTGTTATACACTTCCATCGCACCTGTTATATCTCTGATGGAGTCACCCGACCGATTTCGCAAAGGCTATATCCCATTGCTGCATGCAGTCTCTTTGATGCCGCATCCTTTCCAAAACCGACTGGGCGAATCCACCAACAATATAAAAATTATGTCGGAAGATTTTAATAATATTATGTTTGTTGAATTGGAGTTATAATTACGTTATACATTAAAATTAGCATGCGAAAGATATTCTAATTATTGTTAATGAATTCTTCTTTTAATGAATTAATGTTAGTCATAAATATGTTCTAAATATTTGAAACTAAAATATTTTATAAAAAAAAATTGTATATCTGAAATTTGAGAAAATAATGATTAATAGGAATTAAAATAAATAAATATATGAAGAAATTCATAGAATATCTTATAGTAAGAAAAGATATATAGAAGTTAAACTTTCTTTGTGTTTAAATAGACCAAAAAGAAGGGAAGAAATAATGAGCGGAGGAGGTAAAAGTGGTTTTGCGGCCGTTTATGGGCCGGAGCCGTAAAATCCCATTAAATCTTCCTATTGTGTGTGGGAAGGTTTACGCCTGGGTTTAATAACGTTCCAAAACTTGGACGTGAGGGAGCCTCTGATTTATTTAGGGCTCCTCCTCATATTTTGATATTAACCGACTTCAAATATATTTTGGTTAAAATGGCGCCCCCATGGCTCTCTCCCAATGACCGACTGTCAGTATTCCTGTACCATATGATATGAATGTTATGACGTAATCATGTGATATACCGATTACACTGTAATATTAAGTATTTTACGTAATATTATTCGATATTTAATTTTTTTAAAAAAAAGCAATACTAACCCGACGTTTAATAAAAAAAATTAAAATGATATAAACAAAAATTAAATATACGTAAATTTCAACATACCAAGAAAAATATGCTGAAATAACGATGATTTCATAAATAGTAATAAAATAAATTTATATAAACCTTCTTAATTATTCTGTTATATTTCTGACCTTTTCCTCCCCCTCAATATCACGCGTAAATACACGTAGAAGAAGCGTGAAAATTCCTAAAAAAATATTTAAAGAACATATTCAACATTTTTATAATAATACTAAGATACTCGTATCTATCCTTAAATTCCATTGATTCAGTCATTTTGGCTTCCTCATGCTCAGTTAAGGTGCTTTTATTTTAGTTTATTATTTATTACTATCATACTTTCTTTTATTAGTATTTTACTTCTATTGCTAATTTTCATATACCTAATTTAATTATTACTAGTTGATCCGGTAAACTTTGTATCACCTAACAGTCAATGAATGTTGTGTTAACTTTCACTAAACTTAATTTAGTATGAGGCTCATTATTTTATCGCTCATAATTTTAATCGCGTTTTTCTGAGGCCTGTTTTTTATCTATTTTTTTTAAAATACTTGAGACGTTCTTTAATAGGCATAACCCTACAAAAATGAGTCGAAAATCAATTTGTTGAGCGTTAAACAGCAATCAGAATGTCTAATAAATTAGTTTTATACAAATAGGTATGTCGTATTATTATATATGTGGAAACCACTTTGCACTAATGTAAAAAAGTACACAAATATTAAAAAAATAATTTAAAACAAATAACTCCATATGCAGAACCTAAATTTTTTGTCTAGATAGTTTATAGAGTTCATAAAACATCGTTTTATAAACCTGAAGTAAAGTTATGCACATCAAAATGACTAATTAGCTTGGTATGTGCTACGAAATGCTGCTGAGAACATACGTGCTGTTATAATGACGTATTGATTTCATACTGAATTATAATGTTGCCTAATTACAATGACTTTGATTTGAAGCTATAATTTAATCGAAAGAAATTATAAATGCCCAATTACCAATGTTATACAGCTAATCTAGTAGGTAACAATTAAGACTGTGACAGACGTGCGGATGACGTACAAAAGATATTTTCTTTTCTAAATCCAAGATTTAAAAAAATTCGAAACCTTTTCATATAATTAAAAAGATGTGACTCCCTCTTGCAAAAACAGCCATGTTCTCATTGTACAGTTAAGCCAATATACCTGTCAAGACCTCATGCATTTCTCTAATCTCCCTCACACCCCTAAAAACACTCCCTGACACCCTCAGCCTTTGCTTCGTCTCATCCACTGAATAACCACCCCAGCAGAGCAAGTAATTAAGAATCTATTTTATTTATAAATTAGACATGTTTCAGTATGATATTTAAAGTTATGGATCAATTTAAGTCATTTCAATATTATTCCCATGTTATAACTCAATATGTCAGATGTATTTATTATAATTAATTCGCCCCTATGTTCCCAAAGCTCTTAAATGCATATATTTTTTTATGTAATCTGAAGAAGAACATCAAGTGTTCGGAACGCATTGTTTAGTTTCTTATAATAATTTTTTTTTGTATGTGAAGACTTAATAATTTCCCCAATACTTCAATAAAAATGATAGAGTAAGTCTCTGAATGCATAGAAAGGTACAGGAAAGTTTTTAATAAAACTAATTCTCTCTAAATTAGTTCAGGACTAATTCCATTGGCTGTAGCACATACCAAGCTAATTAGTCATTTTGATGTGCATAACTTTACTTCAGGTTTATAAAACGATGTTTTATGAACTCTATAAACTATCTAGACAAAAAATTTAGGTTCTGCATATGGAGTTATTTGTTTTAAATTATTTTTTTAATATTTGTGTACTTTTTTACATTAGTGCAAAGTGGTTTCCACATATATAATAATACGACATACCTATTTGTATAAAACTAATTTATTAGACATTCTGATTGCTGTTTAACGCTCAACAAATTGATTTTCGACTCATTTTTGTAGGGTTATGCCTATTAAAGAACGTCTCAAGTATTTTAAAAAAAAATAGATAAAAAACAGGCCTCAGAAAAACGCGATTAAAATTATGAGCGATAAAATAATGAGCCTCATACTAAATTAAGTTTAGTGAAAGTTAACACAACATTCATTGACTGTTAGGTGATACAAAGTTTACCGGATCAACTAGTAATAATTAAATTAGGTATATGAAAATTAGCAATAGAAGTAAAATACTAATAAAAGAAAGTATGATAGTAATAAATAATAAACTAAAATAAAAGCACCTTAACTGAGCATGAGGAAGCCAAAATGACTGAATCAATGGAATTTAAGGATAGATACGAGTATCTTAGTATTATTATAAAAATGTTGAATATGTTCTTTAAATATTTTTTTAGGAATTTTCACGCTTCTTCTACGTGTATTTACGCGTGATATTGAGGGGGAGGAAAAGGTCAGAAATATAACAGAATAATTAAGAAGGTTTATATAAATTTATTTTATTACTATTTATGAAATCATCGTTATTTCAGCATATTTTTCTTGGTATGTTGAAATTTACGTATATTTAATTTTTGTTTATATCATTTTAATTTTTTTTATTAAACGTCGGGTTAGTACTGCTTTTTTTAAAAAAAATTAAATATCGAATAATATTACGTAAAATACTTAATATTACAGTGTAATCGGTATATCACATGATTACGTCATAACATTCATATCATATGGTACAGGAATACTGACAGTCGGTCATTGGGAGAGAGCCATGGGGGCGCCATTTTAACCAAAATATATTTGTTGAATTCGTGATCCTTGTGAATTATAGCTACCAAATTGCTTGACAATTTTATCCAATTACCTTTCTTAAAGATAATATTTTGAAATGGCTGAACAGGATTAATGAGATGGCTGCTTATTATAAGCAATGATTAATCATATATTGCAACCATGCCCATTAGTAGCTCCGCCCTCGGGGGTAGGGGAGGTGAGTCTTATATTGTCAACCATCTTGCGCATCCAGATCAACTAACTTATTTCAATCCGTTACTGTCATTCGGTGTCTATACTTCCTCCCTCTCTCTCTCTCTCTCTCCATCTATCTAACTATCTATCATATGGAAAAAAAGTTAAAAATGGAAGGCTATACACCATGGTCTGACCAGACTATATTAGGTTACGCCGTCCACCTGTCAGCTCCATTCAGAATTTAATCAACACCAACAACTATTTTAAATAATAGAAATATATATCTGCTTACTATATATTTGAAACAAAAGCTATAGATAAGAAGTTACCGATTAGCAAACTGTTCATTAGTTATTTTTTCAGTAAGCAAATTGTAATTCTGTCGATTAATGGGAGGTCAAGTATTTATCTGCCTTTAATTTTTCCGTTTTATCCATTAAATTAAGAAAATAATTAAATACTAATTAGCATTAGATTAAAAAAAAACTGTTACGAGTAGGTTAATAATGAATGTAATGCAGTAAATCATTAGTTGTGCAATCCGTAATTGTGTGGTATTTACTCATTCTGAGGTAAAATGGATAAACAAACAAAAGTCTCCACACAAATGAAGTTTTATTCAACGCGTTTCAACACTTTGTGTTCGAAACGCGTTGAATAAAACTTCATTTGTGTGGAGACTTTTGTTGGTTTATCCATTTTACCTCAGAATGAGTAATGCAGTAACTTAAACATAAGTAAAATTGAAAGCAAACAAGTTGGTAATGTCTTCAGTACTGCCACTTATACTCAAGGATTAGAGGGCGCTGGACGTTTAAGGTGATTAGAGATGTCCGATTGTGGGCCAAGAGAGGTCAAGGGGAGGTGGGGTTACCTTACACAATCACTCAGCGGACATGGATACTTCCGAGCTTACCTAGACAGTATAGAAATGCACCAGACATCCAAGGGTCTATATTGCTCAGCGCTAAAAGATGTGGAGCACACCTTATTATCTTTTCAAAAATAAAATAGCCAGAGGAGTAACCTGGTGATGTGAATCGGTATATTCTCCCCATAAACTATTATGGTCATAATGATCCAGAGTTTTGAGATATGGGAAATAGTCAAAATAACCAAAAAGAACCAGAATAACAAATTCTAAAGTAAGACTGCCTTACATAAGAAATTGAATGGCCTAGCCTCAGGAAATGTACAAAACGGTTCCAGGCTAGTGTCCTAGAAGATAAGGGGGTGTTTTAGTTGGTAGTCTGGTTTATCTGGGATCCCAGCACTATGTTCGTTGATGCATTTCACCTCATTTCCTCCCCCAAAAATAAAACAAACACTCTAGGAATATGTTATTTTTTATAGACATTGTCCATAATGTAAAATGGTATGGTGTAAAATAAACAGATGTCAATAATGCAATAAATAAAGTAAAGTAATCTTTATAAATAAAATAATGATTTTGTCTGTACATTGCTTAGAACTGACTCATTTCAAGTTTTCTTTACGTTTCATACATTGGAGAAACCGAATCCACCCTTAGAAAAATTTCTGTCGGTTTGTCGGTTTGTCCGCAAAACTTTGTCACAGGTAAACTCAGCTACCATAAGACATATAAAGCTGAAACGTTTACAGTAGATTTGTGTAGGTCTAACTTAAAATATAGGCTATGAATTGATTGGAAATTCAACGTAGAAGTGAAGTTATGGACGTTTAACGCAAAAATGTTTGTCACAAGTAAACTCAGCCACCATAAGACATAGTGAGCTGAAACATTGACACTGGATTTGTGTGTGCCTAACTTAAAATATGGGCTCTAAATAGATTATTAATTCAGTACAGAAGCGAAGTTATGGGGCTTTTAGCTGTATTTTCCTAACTTCACAGACAAGTTTGTTTTGAAAATACACAGGTGTGGCAAGTAGGTATTGTTAGTTGATTTTAATTTCAATTGAGCACATGAATACATTGCGTATTTGACATCATTGAAATGGTGTTTCACAGAGTTAAGGATGTACTATCTATTGAGAATAAATGTTTTGTAAACGAGCAATTCTCAGCCCTTAATATGAACAGGCATGAGAAATCAACAAACAAGTTCTTACGCTATATGAAGCCGAGGAAAGAACTTACAAGTCAGTAAAGAGATTGGATTAGTGATGAAGAAGCAGTTCATTATCTAATTGAATTTCTTGACTCTGAATTTATTTCTCCTGGACTGCCTGCTCATGAGTAAAAACTTAAAGTAGGAGCACCAATGATGCTGCAATTTATAGCAGTAACAAATTTCATGTTACGAAACATGAGTGACCCAAAAACTGTGCAACGGGACACGACTCTGAGTTCGTGCTCTACACAGATATGCCATAGAGGCGGACATAATGACTGGATGTGGTATTGGGGAGTCTTCCGAACCACTGTCTGTTTCCATTCAAATGATTGCAAGGTCCCCTCAGAGTCTATTTCGCAATGGCGTTAACTAAGTCGCAAAGGGAGACTTTATCTAACGCAGGAATTCAAGTTAGCGAAACCAAGTTTTTCTCACATGGTCAACTGTAGTTTACTTGCTCAATAGTCAGAGGTTTCAACTGATTGTTCTTCCATGAACCTGAAGGACAGACAGCTAATGTAGTGTATACAGAGGCATTTGTTTAACACTGTACTAATAATGGTGTTTTCTACTATTCTATAATTTCTAATTATAGTATTAGTATAATACTATAATTGATATGTTGGAATACCAAGTATAATAGAATTTTTGATTCCGTCAAAGACGGGTACATTTGCTAGTTCCTTCTATAAAGTAAGAACAGTTACATTTTATTGGTCATGATGTTGTAATTTTTCTATATTGTGTTTTTGTTTCGTGGTTTTTTTTACTGTGAAATCACTTTCCAGAGTTATTTATAATATTGTTAATCTTAATAAACTGGCATCAGCTCTCATTACAATAATAATAATAATAGTAATAATAATAATAATATATAAATATTTTCTTTTTTAACTCACTGTACATTTGTATATTGTACATTGTACAGTTTGTTTGTTTTGTATTTTTACTTACTTTTTTTCCATTTTCTTCTTTTCTTTCCCAGTCTTTAATATTCTATGGAGGTTCTTATCCAGGGTTATTTCTAGTCTTAAAAATTCTTTGAAATTATTTTCAGCTATGAAAACTGTTAATACCGAATACATTTTGGCGGAACGAAAATTACTTGTTATTAGTTTCCATGTATTATTCATAATACATGTACACTTTCTTTTTTCCTAATTGTACCTTTCTTGTTTAAGAAATCAACTTAAAAAAAGGGCATTTTGGGGACGGAACTGATTATTTATTTTATATATTAATTTTGACGAGAAAAATTACGTCATATCAGTTGGCATAAAAGTGTTTTAATTTTTGATGGTAGACGAGATTTTGATATAAAATAAATATAACATTGAATAAATATGGTCGAAATTATAAAACATTTATATATATATATATATATATAAATGTTCAAACTACTATAAGAAATGGGGAAAAAAACTGGATGACCGCTTGTACGGTTAAAAGATCTTAGTCATTTTCTCCCCATTTTTTATTGTTGTTTGAACATAGATTGTTGTTTCACATATTTATTGTTTAATCTTGTTATATATATATATATATATATATATATATATATATATATATATATATATATATAAATATATGCGTATATAAAATAAATATGTACTCTCATATTGATAAAAAAAAGCAATGCATTGAATGTCGTTGTCAAAAAATATGCATTTTTAGTTAATCATTACTTCTTTTGATGTTGACTTTGATTCGTGATTGTGATGCCTGTGTTATGATGCATTGCTTAATCCCCTTCAGTTTTCGTCCCGTTGGCGTTAAGTGGCACTGTGGTAGGACGTCACTATGATCAAAGTAGAACTTAACGTATTATTTTCCTTTCATCATGTTGTAGTCACCTCTACTCACGCCTTAATCAATATTGTTAGCAATTTTTCTAATCCCCTGCTTCAAGAGGCACGGATTCTTTGATCATAAAAATATAAAATAACAATTATTTATTTATATTTGTATATAATACTCATGTTAAATACATGGGATATTTTACATACTACTTAGCTGTATAATAAAAATGCTCGTTATAAGAACTTTATACTTTTGATATCGAATAATAATCTAAATGAAACAATAGACACAAGTTTAAAAAAAATCTGTCAGTTTACATATTTTTCACTTATGTAACATGTATATATATATATATATATATATATTGTTAAATAACGCCCCATATTTGGCTTGTATCTGCTTCTTACACAATTTCTCCAGTTTCCGGAATTCCTTCCTCGTCTCTTCATTAAAACTATAAAGTCTATCACCAATATTACTAGTCGACATGTTTCGAATGTACCACATTCATCATCAGGACAATAATGAGAGTAATAGTAGGAAAGCTAGTTATATATATAGAGATGGATTATTAATGGAAAGTTTACAGGGCATCGCCCTGTATCACAGCGCATTATGGGGGATTAAGGTAGGGTGGTTGGGCTCACCTACTACCTGGCTAATCTGGGTGTTTCTGTTTGCAAATAGTTTTAAAATTCGACAAGAATTATTAACTTGGATATTTATGGCTGGTTGCTTTTCTTGAATAATTATTGCTTCTAATAGTTGTAATTTAAAATGATTTCTTTCTCGAGCGATAATTTTCGTGGAATTTACCATCATTTCTCTTGTGAGTTTTGTCTTATGGACTGCTGTTGTATGGCATTTTGGCGCGCCGGCAGAAAGGTGCATAGTAATTCTTCTAGACAATGAAGTCGAGGTCATTCCTATATATGAGCTTTTACGGGCCTCACAGCTCCCGATATTACATGAGTACTCATATACAAGATTTGTTTCTTTTGACTCCTTTACGCTAGGACTATTTTTCATTAATAAACTGCTTATTGAAGGGCTTTGGTAGTAAGTTATCAGGGTCAAACTATCATCAGGCTTAATACATTTAACATGGCTTTTTATAATATTTTTCAAAACACGTTCATCCGTCTTATATTCATCTGTATATTGGTTTTTGTAGAATATTTTGTGGTTAGTGCCTGTTGTTAGGCTCTTATTATCTGAGGTGAATCTATTTTCGAGGTAGCGTCTTAGATGGCACATAGATGGCTCCATGTACCTTCAAATTGACGGCGTGGCAATGGGTTCACCCCTAGGCGTCACATTTGCAAACTATTATATGTGCTACGTGGAAAACAAAATCCTAAACAACAGCCCTGAATTAAAGCCTGCTATTTATTGTAGATACGTGGATGATTGCTTCGTTGTTGCAAAAGATTCAGAACAATTACACAACCTCAAGTCAGCATTTGAAAATAACTCCTGTCTCAAATTTACAATAGAAACAGCAATAGAAAAAAGAATGAACTTCCTTGATGTAAATATTAACCTGAAAAATAACATACTGCAGACTTCTATTTACAGGAAACCTACCAACACAGCATCATACCTAAATGCGAAGAGTGAATGCCCTCAACGGTATAAAGACGCCACTATCAGATCCCTAATCCACAGAACATACAAGACCGCCTCAACCTGGGACCTTTTCAACAGTAATATTTTGTCAACCAAGCAAGCGTTAATCAACAATGGTTACTCAAACAAGTATTTTGACAACATTCTAAGACGCTACCTCGAAAATAGATTCACCTCAGATAATAAGAGCCTAACAACAGGCACTAACCACAAAATATTCTACAAAAACCAATATACAGATGAATATAAGACGGATGAACGTGTTTTGAAAAATATTATAAAAAGCCATGTTAAATGTATTAAGCCTGATGATAGTTTGACCCTGATAACTTACTACCAAAGCCCTTCAATAAGCAGTTTATTAATGAAAAATAGTCCTAGCGTAAAGGAGTCAAAAGAAACAAATCTTGTATATGAGTACTCATGTAATATCGGGAGCTGTGAGGCCCGTAAAAGCTCATATATAGGAATGACCTCGACTTCATTGTCTAGAAGAATTACTATGCACCTTTCTGCCGGCGCGCCAAAATGCCATACAACAGCAGTCCATAAGACAAAACTCACAAGAGAAATGATGGTAAATTCCACGAAAATTATCGCTCGAGAAAGAAATCATTTTAAATTACAACTATTAGAAGCAATAATTATTCAAGAAAAGCAACCAGCCATAAATATCCAAGTTAATAATTCTTGTCGAATTTTAAAACTATTTGCAAACAGAAACACCCAGATTAGCCAGGTAGTAGGTGAGCCCAACCACCCTACCTTAATCCCCCATAATGCGCTGTGATACAGGGCGATGCCCTGTAAACTTTCCATTAATAATCCATCTCTATATATATAACTAGCTTTCCTACTATTACTCTCATTATTGTCCTGATGATGAATGTGGTACATTCGAAACATGTCGACTAGTAATATTGGTGATAGACTTTATAGTTTTAATGAAGAGACGAGGAAGGAATTCCGGAAACTGGAGAAATTGTGTAAGAAGCAGATACAAGCCAAATATGGGGCGTTATTTAACAATATATGTTTAAATGAAGGACTGCTTCCAACTTTTACAAATATATATATATATATATATATATATATATGTTATATATATATAGAACCAGTATATATATACATATATATATATATATATATATATATATATATATATATGCTTTTAAAAACTGGATGTCTGTTTCCACTTGATTTAATTTTGTCTTATATTTTTCCAAAATACGAAATTTTTTCTTTAACTCAGAACTCAATTTAAAAATTAATTCACCATAATTACTTGTTTTATTATTGAACATGTTTCGGTGTACGTTCACCATCTTCAGCAAACACACGATTAATTATAATTACCTTAACAAATGAATCTAATAGTTAAATTACATTTCAAAAACAATGAGTGAACAAGTTAACTAAGGTTACACTGACAGGTTAGGGGTTGTCAGTGTTGGCAAAACTAGCCCTAGGTTTCCAAACAAGCGCAACTGGTTGGCAAAATTACCTTTTTGATCGTTCATTCTAGGAGCTTTTTCTAGTATGAACAGCGCTTCTAATATCCTGAGTCTTCTTCCGTCCTTTTCTTTTGCTATAATTCTAGTATTATTCACCATAGTTTCCCTCGAAATTTTTGTTTTGTGAATCTTTTGGAAGTGTTCTTTGGGGGCTCCTGAAACCAGATGCATCGTCAGCCTCCTAGAAAGGGTAGTAGTTGTTGATCCTATATATGAGTATTTTTGGAATTCACAGTTTCCCAGTGGACATTGAAACTCATATACTAGGTTCGTTTGTTTCAGCGGCTGTTTCTTTTCATGCTGGTTCCTTATAATCAGTTGCGTGGTGGTTTTGTTCCTATAGAAAATAATAAGCTGGATCCTGTCTTCTTGCTTTTTAACCTTGATATTGTTTTTTAATATTGTTTTAATTATTCTTTCGTCTGTTTTATAGCTGTCCGAAAATTGGTTTTCATAGTATATCTTGTAGGTAGTTTGCTTTGTTACTTCATCTTCCTCATTTTTTTCTTTCTTCTGATTAATATAGTTTTTAAGAGTTTCATCAAATTCACTGTTCTTGTAGCCATTGTTGATAAAAACCTGCTTTAAATTTTCTATCGCTCTGTTGAAGGTTGGGAATGAAATGCCATATAAAACCAAAATTCAACATGATGAAGAAAAAAACAGAATTAGAAGTGCTATACAATTCTTTGTTGAAATTACAGGATGACGAGGTAATAAGTATTCATCCCAACTTACACCACCAACTGAAAGCCGAAGCTACAAAACAAAGAGACTTCAAGCCAAGCAAGATACTTACGAAGAGGCTTAATATCGCAGCTAAACGGCTGAGAGAAAACCCTGACATAGTAATTCGACGAGCAGATAAATCCAATACCTTCGTAATTTTGGATAAAGTACGGTACAAGCAAAAGTTAGATGACATTTTAAAGATGAATCTAAATTTAAACGGTTGAAGAAGAACCCCATCAATGAGCTAAAAATCGAGGTAAATAAGCTCATCAAGAAGCCAATAAAAACCAAGAAGTTAAGATCTTAGAACCAATCATAGGCGAGTATAACCCCGGTTACGTATATGGAAACGTCAAGATTCATAAGGAAGGTAATAACCTACGACCAATCATTTCCCAAATCAACACTCCAACCTACAAACTTGCAAAAACGTTAAATAGTATAATATCAAAATACTTACCTGCTAAATTCTTACTACATTCGACCAATGATTTTTTGGAAATAATACGAACCTGCAGACCTAAGGGACTTCTAGCCTCACTAGATGCAGAATCTTTATTTACAAACGTTCCTGTGATTGAAACTATTAATATAATCTGTGAAGAGGTTTATAATAACGCCACTATCGCCCCTCCAAATATAGAACGACACATATTGGAAAAGCTATTGCAAGCTTGTACAATGAAGAACCCTTTCAAACATATTGACGGAACGTTATACCAACAAGTTGATGGCGTAGCGATGGGATCTCCACTCGGTGTCACTTTTGCTAATTTTTATATGTGCAATTTGGAGAATAGAATTTTGAAAGCTGATAAACCATACAAACCTAATATATATTGTCGCTATGTAGACGATTGTTTTCTAATAGTTAAGGACCTAGAAATGCTAATGGAAATAAAAAGAAAATTCGAAGAAAAGTCTGTGCTGAAATTTACCCATGAGGTAGCTGTAAACAATAAAATTAATTTCCTGGATGTACAGATATCTGCAAATGATAGTGAGTTATCAACAGCGATGGTTTTCAAGCCAACACACAGCGGTATATACCTCAACAACAAGAGTGAATGTCCCTCAAGATATAAAAATGGCACTATTAAAACACTGATAGACAGAGCATTTAAAATCTCGGCCGATTGGGAAACCTTCAACAGAGCGATAGAAAATTTAAAGCAGGTTTTTATCAACAATGGCTACAAGAACAGTGAATTTGATGAAACTCTTAAAAACTATATTAATCAGAAGAAAGAAAAAAATGAGGAAGATGAAGTAACAAAGCAAACTACCTACAAGATATACTATGAAAACCAATTTTCGGACAGCTATAAAACAGACGAAAGAATAATTAAAACAATATTAAAAAACAATATCAAGGTTAAAAAGCAAGAAGACAGGATCCAGCTTATTATTTTCTATAGGAACAAAACCACCACGCAACTGATTATAAGGAACCAGCATGAAAAGAAACAGCCGCTGAAACAAACGAACCTAGTATATGAGTTTCAATGTCCACTGGGAAACTGTGAATTCCAAAAATACTCATATATAGGATCAACAACTACTACCCTTTCTAGGAGGCTGACGATGCATCTGGTTTCAGGAGCCCCCAAAGAACACTTCCAAAAGATTCACAAAACAAAAATTTCGAGGGAAACTATGGTGAATAATACTAGAATTATAGCAAAAGAAAAGGACGGAAGAAGACTCAGGATATTAGAAGCGCTGTTCATACTAGAAAAAGCTCCTAGAATGAACGATCAAAAAGGTAATTTTGCCAACCAGTTGCGCTTGTTTGGAAACCTAGGGCTAGTTTTGCCAACACTGACAACCCCTAACCTGTCAGTGTAACCTTAGTTAACTTGTTCACTCATTGTTTTTGAAATGTAATTTAACTATTAGATTCATTTGTTAAGGTAATTATAATTAATCGTGTGTTTGCTGAAGATGGTGAACGTACACCGAAACATGTTCAATAATAAAACAAGTAATTATGGTGAATTAATTTTTAAATTGAGTTCTGAGTTAAAGAAAAAATTTCGTATTTTGGAAAAATATAAGACAAAATTAAATCAAGTGGAAACAGACATCCAGTTTTTAAAAGCATGTATTGAAGAAGGACTGCTCCCAACTTTTACAAATATATATATATGTATATATATATACAACCATTATATAGTAATGTTGTTCTTAAGAACAGCCCCCAGTGTGTCACCCCAGAGCTCCAGAAAAGTCATCTCGTGTATGAATATGTTTGTAATTCAGGGAACTGTGCAGCCCTGCCTTCTACATACATCGGCATGACAAACACGAAGCTCTCGAGGCGTCTTACCCTACATCTGTCTGCTGGTGGACCAAAACAGCATGAACAAGAAGTCCATGGTACTCGTCTCACTAGGGAGAAGTTAGTCGAAGGAACCGAAGTCCTTCAACTGCAAAGTGACCCTAACCGCCTGAAAATCCTGGAAGCGCTCTACATTAGGTCTAAGAAGCCTTCCCTTAACTGCCAGATGGTAGACATGTTCGTCATTCCCAGCATGAGGAGTATGGTAGTAAGCGGTGAAGTGCAGCGGGATACCGGACTGAGTGTAGCGCCACATAGTGCTGCTGATAATAGTGGCTCGGTTGATCTGGTGACTCGGGCTGGTGGACCGGAGAGTGGTGTGAGGGCGGGCGCTCGGCCTACGGTCGGTATTCCCGAGGCTGCTCGGCGCGAGTCGGCCTCCGGCATCAGGTGATCTGCAGCTGTTCTCCAGTTGGGCTCCCCCACTCCCCTTACCCCCACTACTTGCCTGCTTTCCCTTCTCTTTGCCTATTGCGTCCTGGATCTCCTAGGAACAACTTCGCCCGTCGATGACATCTGTGATGTCGAAAGCTTGCGCACTCAATACGTTTTCTTTTCTTATATTTATTATTATTATTCTTTTCTTTATAACTAACTATAAACTTTTCCTTCTTTTTTCTAACTAACTATACCTTCCCTATTAATTCTTACTCTCTTTCAACTCGTTATTTAATATATCTTTTCTATTTTACTATTAATCTTAATTATTATTAATTATTATTAACATTATTATTATTATTAATTTTCTTAATCTATTTATTCTCTATTAGTCCAGTTATACCGTTGACCTTTCAACTCTTTTATTCTAACCGCTTGTTTCTTGTTCATTATTGACCTTTAACCTTCTCTTTATATTAACCTGTACTATCCTTTTAATCTATTTATAGCAATGACTAAGCATGAGTCATCGATTTTAATCTATTTATAGTAATGACTAAGCATGAGTCATCGAGTTTAATTTAACATGTCACTTGGCCTTTCTTGATTTTCTTGGACTTTCAACTCTTTTATTCTAACCGCTTGTTTCTTGTTCATTATTGACCTTTAACCTTCTCTTTATATTAACCTGTGCTATCCTTTTAATCTATTTATAGCAATGACTAAGCATGAGTCATCGATTTTAATTTAACATGTCACTTGGCCAACTCCTTTTCCAGTTGAACCCTGTTAGCAGGAGGTTAGTTCGTAGGATCGAATCTCTCAGTCTTAAGATCGTGAATGCCGAGACTGCGGTTAATTTTAATGATACTTGTTTAAAAGAATATCTGCTGCCTATTTATACCAATATATATATATATATATATATATATATATAAAGATTTCATATAAACACGTGAAATAACAATCAATGATCAAACCACAATAAGAAATGGGAAAACAAGACTAAGATCTTTCAACCGTAACAAGCGGTCTTCGTCACAGTCAGTTGGGTTTTTGACTCTGACGAAGACCGCTTGTTACGGTTGAAAGATCTTAGTCTGGTTTTCCCATATCTTATTGTGGTTTAATCATATATATATATATATATATATATATATATATATATATATATATATATATATATATATATATGTTATATAAGTGAAAAATATGTAAACCGACAGATTTTTTTGTATATATATACAAAACTGAAATTTATCGGGACTCGGTCAGTTCTTCAGGTTCAAATTAAACTCTCATTTCCAACGTTTCGGTTTTTACATAAATCCTTTTTCATAGGCAGAAGTTTTTTTTTATCCTTTTATGTATATATATAAGTTATCTTTTGTGTCCTGGATCGACTGTGCCAGTTATCTTTTGGGTCGAGTGGAAGGCTCTTTTAAAAAAAAATAATATTTATTAGGACATAAAGATTAATTAATATTTTAAATATACTGTGTATGAACAATTTATTTTACATACACAGGGAAGTCTGAGAGAAATACCACATGGAGAGTGTCACAATTACAATTATGTCAGTCTTTATTAATTAAAGGGGCTTTGGCCAAACCAGACTATGTTGATGCTACGTGAAGTATCAGATCCTGACCGTCAAACAGGTGGACTGGAAAACAGGCTGGCTTCAGAGGTAGATCGTGGTGGTCCAAAAGGTCCTAGGGTAGACTGACGAGTGGCAGCGTCTCCGTTGGCTTCTCAAGTTGATCTTCGAAGAGGGTGGTGCCAGACGCCTATTTTATGGGGTTTATTGGGCGAGTCAGCGTTGCTGACTCTTCATTGGTAAATTAGGCTAGACGTCAGAGACGGGCCTTACGCCACTTGGCCTACTTGAACTGCAAAGATAACTCCTCCGCCCTTAGAAGGGAGCACCGCCTGGTAGGGTGACCTCTGGGGGTAAGGGGTTTGATCTCGCTGCTGGTACAGGTGTGGTTAATTTCCACAGTGCCGTTAGTTTCTTTCTGTAAAAGAATAGGATAAGTCCTAGTATTAACAATAGCACGTATAAAATTCCTGACCATACGCTTGGGATGTGGAGGTTGTACTTGGTCTCACGTTCTTGTATAGTTGCTTTTGTTACTTTGCAACTTAGTTAGGATATCCTTCTCACAATCCGTTGCTTGATGTACCTCTTCGTTACAAAGAAATATGCTACCTCCTGTGCACAATGCATCCAATGCTAAAATTGAACTGTCATCTTTCAAGAAATACCTATTCTCAGTCAATACGGTAACATAATTTCCATTTACAATAACAGGTATTGGTATTAGTTTAAAATATTGATATACTTCTTTTGAATACAAAGGTATATCTAAAAAGAAAACTATTCGACCATTTTTATTTTGACAGTTAACGTTAATTAGCGATTCTAAGAATAACATATTTTCTTCCTTTAGCTCTACTGGAAATTCACCTGGCATGCTATATGCTTTAATTGTTTTTAATTCTTGATGCAATTGCCATGGTGTGATTATGCTAGGGTGAAGTGTGTGTAACTGTTCATTCTTTGTGAACTTAGTGTTATAATTTTGTTAATAGTTTTTAGTTATAATAATGTAGTATACGTCCTATCAATCAATATTAACTTAGTATGTTTTAACGGAAAATATTTTGACATTGTGGGTTATGTTTTTGATGTACTGGGTTTGTCCAGCGAAGATAATTGACCTGAAACATTTTGGATTTATACGGTTGTTTGCGAGGCCTCTTAATATTACTTAAGTGTATGTGCTCACGTGTATTGTAGTGTTGTGGTTCTATGGAACCGGTTTTTAATTTTCGATTTATATGTTTAATAGTTTCTTTTTTATATTTATTTTTTGTCTTACTTTGTTTTTGTTTGTTCGCAACAAATATTTCCTTCCGTATTTCCGGTAGTGTTTCCCGTTTTTTATTTAGTGTAGAAATGTTGCGTTCCTTGTTTTTGGTTAAAGTTTCGTTAATTTTCTTGTACATTAGTTTTGCTTTGTCGCGATGTTTTGTTACGTAATCATTTACGGGTTGTTTCTCTAGGTCAATGCCTAATGCTGACGTGTCATCTATGTGTCCGGTCTCTGGTGGTATCACGATGCGTTCTTTGACTGGAGTTTTATTTTTCTTGTCAGCGGTTCTAAATTGAATGGGGATTTTTTGTAGGGGCGTTATTAATATATTGTCAATTAAGTCAATTCGGGCTTCTAATAGTTTCAAGTTGTCTAGTCCTAATAGTCCGTCAAAAAAGGTGTGAAAGTTAAATAGGTGGAATTTAAGGGTCAATTCTTTACCAACAAATATGTTTTTACTTGGAATTGAAACACTGTATTTTTGTATTGATGTACCATGAGGAGAGGTTATTTGACATGGGTCTTCTTTTATTAGTTTTGGGAAATATTTCTGTGCGACTTTGTCTGTAAAAAATGATTTCGAACTACCCGTGTCTATTAGTATTTTTAAATCTGTGTGTGGTAATATAAAGTAAGGTAAAATGCTATAATCATTGTTTAGGTTCATTATCTGTGATTTCACTCCGAGGCTGTTTCCTCTAAAAAATTTACTTTTTTCTTCCACGTGTGGTTCTGTTTCGTTTGTGTTAGTGTCCTTGTCATCTGAGGTGTAAATATCATTTCTCATTCTGTTAAAAGTATTCCTAGTCGATATCGACATAGGTATTGGTTTGTATGAGTTTTCTGTGCTTCTGTGATTATGTCCACTAATGTTTGGTGTATGCCTTCTTATGTGTTGGCCGTAAAAATTTGTTTGTTCTGGGTATTGTCTCTTTGTATATTTGTTAAAATGTAGTGGCCTTTGTGGTTCGTTGTAAGGTTTTTTAATATGTAAATGTTTAACGATACTATTATGTACCGCAGTTAATTGGAAATCGTTCGATAGCATGTTTAGTGCTTCGCTTAGCGTTCCTGGGTTTTTGGTGCGCATTAAAGAACCTATGGGTTCTTTAAGACCCCTTAATAGGACTCTCAAGGCTAATTTTCTGCAAAATTCACAAATGATTTCAGCATGATCATCCCTTATGGATGTTTTCCAATGCGATATTTGTAAGTTTAACATTTTTTGGACGCAGTCATAGAATCTAAATGGATCCTCGCCGTGATTCTGTTTTAAGGCTGACATTTCTATTGCTAACGTGAACCCGTCTCGCCTATCTTTGTAACTATTCAATAGTGTGGATTTTAATTCTGCCCAACATGTAATCCTGGCGTTATTCACTACTTCTGCAGTGGAACCTTTAACTTTTGCCATGATACTGAACATCAAAAACTCGTTTTGGAAATTATCCTTATCGTCTACATTATAAAAGCGATTTATGAGTTTCTCGCAGATTTCAATAAATCTAGGGAGAAGTGAGGCTTCTCCAGAAAATTCGGGTATCATGTCAATATATTCTTTCCTTAAAGTTTCTGCCATGTTGTATATGTGTGGTGTGGTGTGACAAAAAATGTAACAACAAAACAATAAGAAATTCAATAAATTTACACAAAGGAATTCAATATGTTTGGTCAAATTATTTTTCAGAATAATATTCAATAATAATTCAGAATAATAGTATCAATAAATTTTTTTTTTTTTATAACTTTCTCGAAGAGAAGAAAAAGTATTTAATTATTTTCAATAAAATTGAATGATATATCAATATAATAATTTTTCTTTATAACTTTCTTAAAGAAAAGTTTTTACTATCACAATAGAATTCAATAATACTTTATTTAAAGTATAAAATGGAAAAAATGCTTCAATATTGACAATCCTAACTTCTGTATAACACAGCTCAAATTTTAACAGTAAATGGAACTGTACTCACAGGATGTAGGTGATTTCAATCTGCATTATTCCACTTCTCGTGCCTTAGGATCTTCGTTGGTGATTCTCTTCTTTGGAATTCTTGTGACCAACTATGTCCTGTATCGACTGCGCCAGTTATCTTTTGTATCCTGGATCGACTGTGCCAGTTATCTTTTGGGTCGAGTGGAAGGCTCTTTTAAAAAAAAATAATATTTATTAGGACACAAAGATTAATTAATATTTTAAATATACTGTGTATGAACAATTTATTTTACATACACAGGGAAGTCTGAGAGAAATACCACATGGAGAGTGTCACAATTACAATTATGTCAGTCTTTATTAATTAAAGGAGCTTTGGCCAAACCAGACTATGTTGATGCTACGTAAAGTATCAGATCCTGACCGTCAAACAGGTGGACTGGAAAACAGGCTGGCTTCAGAGGTAGATCGTGGTGGTCCAAAAGGTCCTAGGGTAGACTGACGAGTGGCAGCGTCTCCGTTGGCTTCTCAAGTTGATCTTCGAAGAGGGTGGTGCCAGACGCCTATTTTATGGGGTTTATTGGGCGAGTCAGCGTTGCTGACTCTTCATTGGTAAATTAGGCTAGACGTCAGTCTAAGTGGGCCTTACGCCACTTGGCCTACTTGAACTGCAAATATAACTTATATATATATATATATATATATATATATAATGAAATGAAACGGTCGAACGGACTTTTAAATAAAAACCAATTAAAAAAGTTAGCACACAGATAGACACAGGAGTCGCCGCTCTGCCTTCCTGCCGGACTCTTCGCCTCCTGATTACAATGATAGTCGAAATATAGAAGTGAGTTATTCCCGTGTCTATCTGTGTGCTATCTTTTTTAATTGGTATATATATATATATATATATATATATAACAATTAAAAGAAACGGTCCAGCGGACTTTTTTAAAAATGAAATAAATTCAGAACGAAGGAAACACACAGAAAGACACAGACATAACTCACATCGATATTTCGACCGTCGTCGTCATCAGGAGGTGTGAAGAGCGAAGAGCGAAGAGTCCCGCAGGAAGACAGGGAGTACCGCCCTGTCTTCCTGCGGGACTCTTCGCTCTTCGCTCTTCACACCTCCTGATGACGACGATGGTCGATATATTCTGTTTTTTCTAATGATATTTTTAGCTTGTTTAGGCTATATTTAATTTTCAGTTGTTATTGTGTTAGTTATTTAATATTTGTTATATATTTATTTTTGTGGCCTGCCAATACTACACATCACCAAGCTGTAAGTGCTGTGTGGTTAGTCTGCCAGCCCATCAGACTTCCTCATTTTCCTCTTGTTTCTCCTGATGATGACGAGATCGATATTTTGAAGTGACGTGTTGTTTCTACTTGTTTTTTTTCTACATATTTGATATACAAATAATGATAAAAATAATAATAATCATAATAATGTTTAACATTATTATTCATTTAAAATTTTCTTTAAATTCAAATTTAAATTGCTTCAAGTAAATACTACAACAACCAAATATTATCGGTGTTGACTATAAAATGTTCTTAAAAAAAGTCTTAATTAGACAATAATATCATCTGTCATGATTCGTAGTTTCTGACAGTAATATATATATATATATATATATATATATATATATACCATTGGAAAACAAGACTAATGGGAACTGAACCAACTGAACTAAACTGGTTCAGTTGGGTTTTGGACTCTGACGAAGGCCGCTTGTTACGGTTGAAAGATCTTAGTCTTGTTTTCCCATTTCTTATTGTGGTTTGATCATTGATTGTTGTTTCACGTGTTTATGTGAAATCCTTTTATATATATATACCTGTATAGTTGTCACTTGTCTTTGTAGCAATCACTACTATATCTCTCTACATGATGATGACATATTAAAAATCAGTAGTGAGTTTCTGTGATCTCATTTACGTTTATTATTTCTCATAAAAAAACGAATAAAAAGACTTAGATATTCCAACTGCTACAACCGTTAGAAGTGGTCAACTATTGAGATTTGACTCTGACGCAACTGTTCGTATTGGACTCTGACGAATACCGCTTGTTATGTTTGACAGATTGTAGCATTTCTTTTATTTCTTTTTCTCGTTGGATCATTGCTTTTTATTTCACCTAATTATTGTGAAATTATATATATATATATATACTTTGAATTAAAATCAAATTGATTGAAAATCGGCCAGTGGACGCATTTACGTCTCCGTTCCTTCATTCTTTCTCCTTTTATTTTCTTTCTTTCTACTCTCCTGAAGACGGCAAGACGCTGAAATTATCGAGATTCGTGAGTGATCGTCCTTTTTCTTGTGTTGTCTAGTTGTAACTTTAATTATATATATATATACATTTCAACTAAGGTTGAAAGATCTTAGTCTTGTTTTCCCATTTCTTATTGTGGTTTGGTTATTGATTGTTGTTTTATGTGTTTATGTAAAATCTTTATATATATACTAAAGTATATATACATAAAGATATATACATAAATATATTATGTATATATACTAAATATAAGAAACACTCCACAAGGACTATAACACCTTAAATTACACAAAGCACGCACAGGAAAAAGGATAAAAGAACACTTACAGAATTCAATATTTCGAACTGTTGTTCGTCATCAGGAGTAGACTAGAAGAGAGGACGAAGTGAGAAAGATCTTACTAAATATAAGAGACGGTCCACAATTTATCTCTCTCACTTCGTCCTCTCTTCTAGTCTACCCCTGATGACGAACAACAGTTCGAAATATTGAATTCTGTAAGTGTTCTTTTTATTCTTTTTTCTGTGTCGTGCTTTGTATAATTTAAAGTTATACGTATCAAATTTCACATAAACACGTTAAATTACAATGAATGATTAAACCACAATATGAAATGGGAAAAAAAGACTAAAATCTTTCAACGGTTAGAAGCGGTATTCGTCAGAGTCAAAAACCCAGCTGAGGTAACAGTAAAACTGAGTTGGGTTTTTGACTCTGACGAAGACCGCTTGTTACGGTTGAAAGATCTTAGTCTTGCTTTCCCATTTTCTTATTGTGGTATATATATATATATCCATGATCAAACTAAAATGATATTGAATATCATTATGGTATATACTATATATTAAGAATCACATCTGCAAAACACATAAAAGATATCTGAACTTTAATATTTTAACTGCAGCTTTGTACTTAATTGAAGCTCGATTCGTTCTAAAATAATATTTTATTTTCCTTTTTTGTTCATCTATAATTTATTTACATTAAGAAAGTGTCCCTTTTATTAATGTGTGAGATGCAAAGGCTGTTGCATTTGTTTTTTCTGCTTGGTTAAACATGTTGCTATTGTTTTTCGTTAATAAACAGATTGTTTCTCTCTTATCTGCTTGATATAAAATTTACATTTTACAGCATAAATGAGATTGTCATAATTAATTTAATAATTTTTTATTCAAGAAATGATTTAAATTTTCTTTATTATATAATGCTAGCGTGACTACAGGTATATTTAAATCAAATATTTCATTATTTGTTTGTGATATATTTATATGAAATGGAAATATGAAACAATTTTTGTGTCTAGATTGATATTATTGTCAATGTTATTTTCCGGCAGATTCATCGCATGGGAGGAGTAGTAGTTCAGAATTATTTCAGCTCTAGTTAGCTTTTTCAAACATGATTTTATATTAACATACAATTTGGAGATCCTAAAACAGGATGCTGCAATACTTTTCTGTTTACATATAAATTGTACAAAATTGGGAAAATTTAAAACTATTTAACGCATTCTATTTTTAGTCTTTTTTAATAATTCATCCTAAATTGATTAAATGTTCAAAATTTATCAAATAAGAGTTTGATTTGGTCTGAAATTTATATTAGTGATCTCAATTTTATATTAGTATTATATTTATTATGTGTATATGATTATCAAGAATGATCCAACAGATTCATAAAATTAATTAATTGAGAAAACATAAAAACTATGATATTCTGACATTTCTCCACATGAGGAAGTTGAAGTAAAGTGCGGATAAGACGAGCCATGACTAATGTCCCTTTTCCAGAAGTTATGGTCCATTTATCAAATATTAGATGTATTAACGGTGCTATAAAATACGCTTTAGACGTTTAACTTATTTCTTTTAAATTTTTTAACAAAAAGACTGAAGTATGTTAACCCTAATGTACATACACTTCTTTTAGAAAATAATTTTGAAACACTTCAATTTTACTAAGGTATTAACTATTACTTATTAACTAAGGAAGTCTATTAATATTTGATTAAACTAATTTATATGATTATCTACATTTCATTATGTTTTATTACTTTTTGGTTGCAGAGCGTCAAAGTACAATTTTATATCAGTTTTGTTTTAATAGCACTTGTCATAAGATACAATAATAACAATAAAACCTAGGACACCAAAAGTATTACAACATTTCTTCAACCTCGATCAGCTGTTCCTGCAGGTTACCTAAGTCCTAGTGTTGTCCCCACAATTTGGTTGTTTTATAGTGTCTACTTAGTTAGGCAGATTAAGTATTTTGTTACCTGTAGTAGTATCACGTCGGGGTCACCAATTTGGTTGCAGAGCGTCAAAGTACAATTTTATATCAGTTTTGTTTTAATAGCACTTGTCATAAGATACAATAATAACAATAAAACCTAGGACACCAAAAGTATTACAACATTTCTTCAACCTCGATCAGCTGTTCCTGCAGGTTACCTAAGTCCAAGTGTTGTCCCCACAATTTGGTTGTTTTATAGTGTCTACTTAGTTAGGCAGATTAAGTATTTTGTTACCTGTAGTAGTATCACGTCGGGGTCACCAATTTGGTTGCAGAGCGTCAAAGTACAATTTTATATCAGTTTTTTTTTTAATAGCACTTGTCATAAGATACAATAATAACAATAAAACCTAGGACACCAAAAGTATTACCACATTTCTTCAACCTCGATCAGCTGTTCCTGCAGGTTACCTAAGTCACAGTGTTGTCCCCACAACTTTAATAACGTATAAAAATGGCAAAGCCATAATTTGAAGATACATGGTTTTACGATCAAATCAATCTTGTTTTTTGAATAAAGGGTAGCCCAGTCGCTTGTGTATTCTCCTCAGGTCTGGTAGATCTGTAGTTCGATACTCACTCTGGTCCTCAATTTATTACCCAGAGGTAAAAAAATGTGTGCTTTGTCCGTTAGAGCATATGATAAACAGTTGGTTCTGATCTTGTACGATGACAGGTACTCTTTGAAGATCTTTACTCTAAAACTTGAGTTAAAAAAAAAAATAGTGCAATCAATGTACCATGTCATTACTTGGTATCACAAAGAGCCAATCTTTTTGACCTTCTATGTTCTCTCTTTTAACGCCTATTGCAACGTAATTTATTCAAATTATTGCATTTTTGAATAAAAAATCAATATTAAATCATTACATCAATAATATGTAATGTTTCATTGTAAAATTGATACGCATGTTTCGTTGTAACTGAAAATTTTAGACGTTAACTATTCGTAAGGACTATAATGTTTTTGTTATCATGATTATCTACTACTTCAATGAAGTTACATAATAAATGTCAATTAATTTCTGATTGCTAAAAAATAATTATCCTTTGTTGAAAAATGATTCGAGAATTTGCTGTTTGTAGAGACATGTATATTTTAATAATGTTGGATATGAAACACTTGTAGGAACCTGTAAAGATATTACAATGATAACATCTTTCACATGTGTCTCTTGTAATTATGTTGATTGAACTTAGATGTGGTATTTTGTAAAGTAATATTAACCAAAGAGCTTCTTCGTCTCAATTCAAACTTACACAATCCTTTGAAAATTAATGCAACATTTCCGCTTCTATTTGTTTGCCTTGTGTATATTTCAGCGAATAAATTTCTCTCTAGATTCAAATGAATTCGTTTTCTCTGTTTTTCATCTTCATAAACGAGTCAGAAAATATGTCATAAAACTCGTTTGTTATTCATTATTTTATGGAAAATATTATTAGTTATATTATTATGGATTGTATATTATCATTCTTTGAAATTATTCATGAATAAAGAACTGGTATAATAAAACTTAATATTTAAAATATTGAAAATCATATTACGAGTGGCATTTATGTTTTAAAGGTGCTTCAATGAGTTCCATGTGATAATTACTCATTATGAGGTAAATCTTTATAAATAAAATAATGATTTTGTCTGTACATTGCTTAGAACTGACTCATTTCAAGTTTTCTTTACGTTTCATACATTGGAGAAACCGAATCCACCCTTAGAAAAATTTCTGTCGGTTTGTCGGTTTGTCGGTTTGTCGGTTTGTCGGTTTGTCGGTTTGTCGGTTTGTCGGTTTGTCGGTTTGTCCGCAAAACTTTGTCACAGGTAAACTCAGCTACCATAAGACATATAAAGCTGAAACTTTTACAGTAGATTTGCGTAGGTCTAACTTAAAATATAGGCTATGAATTGATTGGAAATTCAACGTAGAAGTGAAGTTATGGACGTTTAACGCAAAAATGTTTGTCACAAGTAAACTCAGCCACCATAAGACATAGCAAGCTGAAACATTGACACTGGATTTGTGTGTGCCTAACTTAAAATATGGGCTCTAAATAGATTATTAATTCCGTACAGAAGCGAAGTTATGGGGCTTTTAGCTGTATTTTCCTAACTTCACAGACAAGTTTGTTTTGAAAATACACAGGTGTGGCAAGTAGGTATTGTTAGTTGATTTTAATTTCAATTGAGCATATGAATATATTGCGTATTTGACATCATTGAAATGGTGTTTCACAGAGTTAAGGATGTACTATCTATTTAGAATAAATGTTTTGTAAACGAGCAATTCTCAGCCCTTAATATGAACAGGCATAAGAAATCAACAAACAAGTTCTTACGCTATATGAAGCCGAGGAAAGAACTTACAAGTCAGTAAAGAGATTGGATTAGTGATGAAGAAGCAGTTCATTATCTAATTGACTTTCTTGACTCTGAATTTATTTCTCCTGGACTGCCTGCTCATGAGTAAAAACTTAAAGTAGAGCACCAATCATGCTGCAATTTAGTAGCAGTAACAAATTTCATGTTACGAAACATGAGTGCCCCAAACCTGTGCAACGGGACACGACTCTGAGTTCGTGCTCTACACAGATATGCCATAGAGGCGGACATATTGACTGGATGTGGTATTGGGGAGTCTGTGTGAATACTTCACATACCATTGATTCCGAGCCACTGTCTGTTTACGTTGAAATGATTGCAAAGTCCGGTCAGAGTCTATTTCGCAATGACGTTAACTAAGTCGCAAAGGGAGACTTCATCTAACGCAGGAATACAAGGTAGCAAAACCAAGTTTTTCTCACATGGTCAAATGTAGTTTACATGCTCAACGGTCAGAGGTTTCAACTCTTTCTTCTACCATGAACCTGAAGGATAGACAGCTAATGTAGTGTATTAGCTGGAGGCATTTGTTTAACACTGTAGTAATAATGGTATTTTCTACTATTCTATAATTTCTAATGACATTTTGAAATACCAAAAATGACGGAACTTCTGATTCTTCAGTGGTATAGCCAAAAGGCATAGGCACACGGCAATAAAACAAAACAGGAACTTCTGATTCCGTCAAAGACGGGTACGTTTGCTATGTATTATATATAACTGTCAACTTTTTTTTAATTTAATATTTGCTTAATAAATACACTGGTAATAATGTAAGGTATGGGACCAGAGTAGCCCAGTGGCTTGCGTGATCGCCGATGACAGTAGTGCAAATGTATTATAAATAAATGTAACAAACAAATATTTTTTTGAATTTAAAATGTGGATAATATAAAAGATGGTAATAAAGTAAAGGGATCTAGCCAGGGTTGCCAGTAGCTTGCTTGCTCGCCGATGACAGTAGTGCAAATGTATTATAAATAAACACAACAAAAATATTTTTTTTTAATTTAATATTTGCGTAATATAAACACTGGTAATAAAGTAAGGTATGGAACCAGAGTAGCCCAGTGGCTTGCGTGCTAGCTTTTGACTGGGAGCACGTTAATTAGAACTAACTCATTTCAAGTTTTCTTTACGTTTCATACTTCAGAGTAGCCACATGTACCCTTAGAATAATTTCTGTCTGTCGGTTTGTCTACAAAATATTGCTACCATAAGACATATAAAGCTGAAACATTGATTGTAGATTTGTGTATGTCTAACTTAAAATCTAATCTTTGTATACAGAGGCTTTTCTTTAGCACTGTACTAATAATGGTATTTTCTACTATTCTATAACTTCTAATTGTAGTATTAGTATAATACTATAATTGATATTTTGGAATACCAAGTATAACAGAATTTTTGATTCCGTCAAAGACGGGTACGTTTGCTAGTTGTTAATAAACGAACACCACATTTAGATGTTTTATGAGTTAATCAGCGCGTTTGAAACACGGAGTGTTCTCCTTTTGGTTTCAAATTAAGCTGGAATGTTTTAGAGTCAACTGATACAGTTGTGATACATCATTGAAATTTTGCCCTACAATATTTACATATAGTGAAGATTATATTTAAATGTAAATTGATTTCTATGAGAAAAAAATACAAATTTGTATTTGTATTAAGGAGTGGCTGATATCGAAGACAACACCTTCTTGTAAGTTCAAAGTAAACCAAATTTTTAATTATCCACATAAATAATCATGATTCATGGTTAAGATTTGAATAAGCATTAAATTTACATAGCAATGTGTAGCAACTAGAGAAAATGACATAAAGAAAATTTGTATTTCAGATTAAATAGGACAATATTAAGCAAAATGAACTAAATAGACAGATAACTAGTGACTTAACTGATTCTTCTTTTCTATTTTTTTTTTTAAATAGATTCAGTTTTATTATTATCATAAAACAATTCCTCACATCAGTGTTTAGTGAGTCGTTAGCATCGTCCGCTCTGAAATTCAAAAAGGCTCAACAGTCTTTAATATGTATTTCGTTCAAGTTGACAAATTGGATATCAGCTACACTATTTCCTGGAAATACTCACTGAGAAAATTGTGACTTGTAACCTGAGAGAAACATACTTCACAGACACTTTTGGGTAAAGTGTGGGGAATCGAACGTCTCTTTGAGTATTCTCTTGAGTTTCTCGTCTGATTGCTGATCAGAGAAGGATCTGCAAGTTCTTACCTTTCAATTATCACCTGTCTTATTGTTGCACTTTATTCCAAGGGGATCGACAATTGCTTCTTTTGTGTTCTTCATTTTTCTTGATGATCAGCCTTTTCATTACTCAACACAGTGGGAGTAATGTGTTGATACCTAGTACCACACAATAACTTTTAGTTGAATCTTCAATGGATGACTATGATATAGAGCATTTATAATTATAATTCTTTATTGGTTTTTTAATTCCAAATCTGGATGGATTATACTAATCTTGTCAGTAAAAGGACTACCATATAGTTCTTGTAAACCAGATCGTCTCCATCTGAAGAGGACAAGCCCGTTTCCCCAAGTCCAGGCTTTGCTACTTGTAGTTAATCGGACCCCACGAGGGTGTCCGTATGAGGGGTATTATTTGTACCTCCGGAAAACAATATATGGTGAGATTAAAACCTCTCGTTAATACCACCTGGTCGGTGAAGATATGTGAACGAATCATAAGGTCTTAGAGAGGTTGTACCTAATCGTCCCCACTCTGTGCTCCCATCTAGAGCCAATCGTCTACTAGGAAAGTACCAGTTGTCCAGCCCAATCAAATGTGTTCAAGGCCCGTTCCCACTTGTAAGAATTTGGGGTCTCTAGCTCCCCGGTATGCTAAGCAGATATCCTCCCAAGAAGTTACTGCCGCTCATACAATGACCAAAAGTTCTACCCACCATGGGTAAGAATCAACAGCCACTACGAGTCTGACCTCAGAGGCGAGATGGAGAGAAAACCCTCCGACTTATTTTAAAAATTTCGGATCAATCTCCTGATCAATGGACCTAATGAACCTGCTCAGCTACAGGTAAGGTCAGTGGTCTTTGTTATCCCGGTTCAATGAACCTGTGGTCTACATACATGGCAATGCAGCCAGTGGTAGGACTGCATGTCTCCACTAGGGGCGGAAAAAATGAAGTATAATTAGAATCAGTTATGAATAAACTGCGAGGTTTTCAAATTATTAATAACTTTATGATACTAACGATGGTTAGTAACCGTCCCATGAGAGACGACACACAGGCCAGAAATTAGCACTTTGTGAGACACAATGAACAGTCTACATTGGGAGTTCTAAATAATGCTAAATTCAAGTGTGTTTGAAGTAGGGATCTTTAACAAGTACATGACTTATTACAAACCAATGTAGTCTGTGAAAGAGGACAGGTTTATTTTTTTTCCTTTCCGACGTAGATAAATCGAGGGCCAAAGTGGGCATGGAACTCCCAATATGCTGGTCCAGATTCGGTCACACAAACCACTGTGCTACCCTGACTCCCAAATTGTACTAACAAAACATTGCTTATTAAAAACAATATTTTGTTTCATAACCGAACATAGCAAAAGCTACTCTACATTAACAAAAATTCAGAAACTTTAATCCAGTTATTTTGATATGATAATGTAATAATTTCTTTATATTTATTTTAATTTTAAAAAAAAGTATATTCACATAAAAAATATGTTTTCTTTAAATTTAGTTTAATGAAATACAAACGAAGCAAAAAGAAAAAACAAACTAGAAAATCAAACAGAGTAGAACGAATGAAAGAAATATGATTCGTTTTCCCTCTTGTGCTAAAAGCAATAATATTATTTCTGTTTTTATTTCTTATTTGCTAACAAAGTACAACATTTATTTAAATGATTGTTTTTTTTAAAAAAAAAAAGCTTTGAGGAAGCCATCAGTATTTATGTTCTCCATTAAATTCATGAATTTTAATCAATTTACAAGGAAGCATTTGAATAATTGGATAAAATATATCTAACCACAAGAAATGACCAAAGATATAAAATGCTTGCATTTATGAAGGTTCAATTGAATTATATTTTTAAGAAGACATAACCATTATCCTGATACTTGAGGTATGTTGAGGTAAGCTGTTCTGGGAGCAGGTTTATATCCCTCCCTCCCTTGTCAGTTCTTCAAAGGCATCGTTACTAAATACCATAAAGAAGAAAAATCATTATGAATAAATAAATCAACTTAATTTGCTAAGAATTTATTTGTTTATACTTACTAAACCCAAATATTAAAATGATGTATCAATACTGCAAATTGATTCAAATCATGCAAAGAAAAAAAAACAACAAAAAATACTAGTGTTATAAACGAAATATTATTATTTATAAAAAATTATGTAAAAGAATTACTGTTTTTTTTTTTGAATATCGTAAATACACTACTATGAATTATGAGAGTTTATATAAAAGTTGATATAATTTACAGTTCAATTCAATAAATTGTGAACCCTGTACATAAACACACATACACACGCGCATAATGTCAAAGTCAGACATTAATCACCTTTAACCTATGATTATTTTCATTCTACTTCTTTCCTACAAACCAGGTTTGTTTTTTATATCTCTATGATAATTCTAGAAGTCGCTGATCTATTAACTAACTAGGGTGCTTTCTGTTATCTCTATCAACTAGCTAATGAACTTTCCGTTTTACCTAACAACTAACTAAAGAGATTTCTGTCTTCCTTATCAATTAATTTCGGCGATCTCCCTTTCCCCTATCAACAACCTACGGTGTTTTCTGTTATCCCTATCAACTATTAAATGCGCTTTCCGTTTTTTCAATAAATTAACTTAGGGAATCTCACTTTTCCCTATCAACCAGCTAATGGACTTTCCGTTATCTCTAGCAATTAACAACAGGGAGTTCAGTTTCCATTATCAGCTGAGTATGGGACATTCCGTTACTAGCTACTGTCTACGGATCCTCACTTTACCCCATTGAATGACTATGGAGCTTTTCCTTACCCTTACGGATGTTGCCCCCTAACTACTATTTTATTCTCAGTTTAGCCTGGGTTTTCTCTTATTCCTCTGGCTGAGAAAGAAATTCGCTGTGCTGGTTATAATTATTATACAATCCAGATTAACTATTTCTAAGTATACCATAATTCTTTTTGTCAATTTTAAGCTGTACTATTACTTTGTTGAGTTTATGAGAGGCATAAAATTATAATGGCATAAGATTATAATTTAACTTATGGTCTTTTGTAAATGTGTGTTCTACCAGTCAGTCTAGCCTTAAGCTGTAAACTAGTTTGTATTATTATTTTTTTCTTTTACAATATTGATTCCAGCTTACAAATCATAAGAGAGTTACAATGTTGTTTGAGATATATTTTAAACTTATTTTTACCCGAATAAGTCTGTCTAAAAAATCAATTTAACAAAGGCAAAAATTTTGCATAGGCAAGAGTTAGGAAACCTTCAGTTTGTCTGTAAACTCTGCTACCAAATTTTATCCAAAGATTGAGCCTTATGAAAGAACAAATAATTAAGGCCCAGAAAGGTTAGAAATAATATTTGATGTAAATATAACATGAAGCTTTTGGTCACATCTTCACGAATAAACGGTGTGATCTATTTTGACATTTGACTGGCAAAAGCTTTTTGATCAATGAAATAATGGATGCGATAGTGGTGTAGTTGTTTCAATATAAGGGAGCAAGATAAATATTGACCACTGGTAAAACAAAAATTCTGCAGCAGTATTCAGATTCACTGTTAATGTTTCTTCTAACTTTTGCGATAAAGGAAAAAAAAATATGAGATTAGACAGTACAAAGTAGTTCACCAAAATGAAGATGTGGTGCATTTTTTGAATAGCTGGATTCCAAATTAGCAGTTGACGTTATAGGGAGTGAAACAGATGCAGAAGCAGCAGTAGCGACAGGCTGCCACCACAATCTGACTCTATGTTTCTCTTAATATTTTTTTATATTTAGCCTTATTCATAGATTTTCTTACTTAATATTTTATAATTAATGATTGAAAATGTCCAAGAAATCATACTAATAATTATACTAATTTCACTCACTTCATCCAATTGAAACGAATGCTCCATGTAATTTAACTGGTAGTTAGTTAATAAATAAATAATTACTTTATTAAAAAAAAGTAATTTATGAATATAACTTAAAACTGAATAAAATTGATTTATAGATTTATCTTTGATTCACTTCGGTGTTTATTACAACTTTAAAATATATGAAAACATTCTACTTACCTAGTCTTGCAGATTAAATTATCAATCAATACGAATGTATGATATTGATTCCTTATGCAGTCATGTGGTTTATCTTATTTTTAAATATTTTCGAAAGATTCTTAACTGTTTTGTTTCTATAATAATTTTTAAATAGGTTAATTAAAATTACATTAAATTAAAATATATAACAACAAAATAAATTGTTAGTTAAATTTGTAGAAACTCTAAAAATACATGAACTTAATTCTAATTTATTATGTGACAAGTGACTGAAATATGAAAAAAATTTTATAAACTTAATATGTATCTAAAAATAGTTGATTATTACACTGTTTTTAACTATACATTTGTTGATTACTATATTATTTTAGCTATAGATTTCAATCTTCTTATATGAGTTAAAAGAACTGTTTTAACGCATATAAGATAAATATGGATAAAATTTAAGAATACAAATTTTACATTAGCTTGTTTTATATATTAAACATTAAATTCAGGCATTTTAAAATTAAATATATGATTTGGAACCTATTTCTTGCTAACACTAAATCGAATGTCCATATCATATACTATTTAAATAAGTTATTACCAATTTTTAGAAACTATATGACTACGGACACAACTAATTAGTTGTTTAATATTTTGACAACAAAATTTCAGTTAATATATTTAAATAAATATATGGTTTTAGTTTTGGATAAGCGGAAATCTTTTTATTCTTATTGAAGACAATTGTAATATAGAATTTTGGAAAACTGATTTCAAGCATAAGTCATAGATATATTAGAAAAATCATTATGTACAGGTATAATAATGTTTTGCATTATATAACCCTTTTTTTATATCCATATATGATATAAAAATGGGTTATAAAAGTTTAATAAGGCATTAGCATTATAAGATTTGTAAAACTCATAACCAATTTTTATAACCCATAATACCTTTTTATAACCCATTTTATAACCTATAACACCTTTTTATCAGTATGAACCCATTTTTCTAACGCATATAGAAAAGAATACTCAAAATTATGAATTAATATATAGCGTCTGTTGTTTTTTTTTTTTAGTGATGGGTTTTCATTGATTATAAGTGAGAATTTCTTAACTATTTCGACTTCAACGGTTTTACAAAGCTTGATGGTAAAATTAAATTTCTAGCATGTGTCAGGTTATGAGTTCTCGATACTAGTATGTCTTATGGTAGACTTTATTTATTTTATATTCAAATGAAAATTAACTACGAGTCATTTAAAACGAATTATAATTATTAAAAAAAATTTTTTTAATCAAATATTTGTTTTTAGAAAAATAAAGCTAAATTATCGACTAGCAATTTAAAATCTGAAAATATGTTTTAAACTATGTTGGTTTAATTTTAAATATTTTTTTATAAACAGAAATATGTATTTCCAACCAAAATGGGTTATTTTAAGCTGGATTAGGCTAGGCTGCAGTGGCAGTGACGGGAGAAAACACATATACCAAAGATTTACCCTTTAGTAAAGTGATACCACACAAAGAACATTTATACCGTGGAAATTTTAAATTTTGCTTAAATCATTCCTACTTATAGTAGGGATCTTTAACGAGTATATGGCATTGTAAAGGCTGAGAACCGACAGCCTAACGTCCATTCCGAGAAATAATATAGTGAAATTTCTTTTTTCTCTTCCTGGATGAATAAATCAAGGGTCAAGGTGGATATCAAACCCCGGATCTACAAGTCCAGAGCTGAGCACATAACTACTTGATTGTCCTAGCCCTTAAGATTATTGAAAAAAAAAAAATTTGATTATACCCCGTACTCTTACAAACTCAGGAAAAGGTCCAGTGAATTCTCAATAAAAAGGATATCACTTTTGGCTCATCGAAAAAAAAAATCAATATTTTTACTAATATGAATAATAACATGGAAAAATCGTATATTTATCATGAATTCCCGTTATAATTTAGCATTTTTAAATTTCATCTTTTCAGATACATATCCAGTGCAATTTTTTTTTTTAAAATTAACCGTATCCTACACTATATTTCACCTTTAAATATATTTATATATCCATTTGATTTATAAATAAAGGGAAACAAAAAAAAATGTATCTGATGAATTCTTTATTTTTACGTTCATTTTACTTCGACGAATGGACTTTAGTAAAACGAACATTTTGAAATATTTATAATTGTATATATATATCTATAGTTAAATGTTCCTCTTTATAATTATGATATGTATGGACACAGTACAGTGATATAATTACATATTCAGCAATTATATCGTAAATATATATATATACACATTTTACAAAACCTTTTATATCGAAGCTGAAATAAATAGTACATACTCTTAGTCCCATCATAAATTATATACCTTATAAAATCATAATGTAAACAAAAGTTTTACAAACAGTTGAACTGAAAGTGATTGTAAAATTGTTTTAATCCATGAATTTATTTATTTCTAAAATGTTTATGATAACATTGCTGAAGGGATTTCCATTGATGTCATAGATTTACAACAATTATATAAAAATAAAATGTAGTCGAAAACTAACTACCATCAGGCCATCGTATGAATATATAAGCCACCATGAACCTTCTCCTCTAATCTACACTCTTCAATGCAGCATTAAATAATATAATCTCAGTATATTTAATGATATGTTTCACTGGTATCCACTAACCTTATAATATGTTGTACAGATGTTTGTTCTTTATATTTTTTTTAAAAAAAAAAGTAAATAACAGCGGTCAATTTTTTTAAAAAAAAAAAGTAATTGTAATATAATTGACTCACAAAATATAAAGATAACGACTTATAAAAAAATAATACTTGCTTGAAGATCTTGTACAAAACTTATCTAATAGAATTTTTTTTTGATAGAAATGAAAATTATTTATATAAATAATTATGACTAAAGAAGGAGTGAGAGAGGGCGATAGCTGCAGTCAGAAAGAGACAGCTTGATGACAAATTGTACTCACTGCGAAGGCTCTAAATGAAAATACTACATGATAAGTTTTAAGAAAGAAAAAAAAAAAGTTAGTGAAGAAAACAGAATAGTGATAGGTTTCTTCTAGTTAGTCAATGATATGGCTTTTAGTGAGACAAAGAAGAAAAGGAGAAAAGAAACTAAATCGTGACAGGAAAGTAGAACATTCAGTTTCAACAATTTATACTTTATTTTTCATTCAAAATAAATAAACAATACAGGAAAAATAATGAACAAATTGATACCTATTCGTGCAATGTCTAACTACATTTTGTGGCAGGAATATAGGAGTAGTATCACATCGTTTACAGTGCACTTAAAAGTAAATTAGGAAATTTAATATAATAGTGCTCCATTAAATAGAAACATCCATTTCCATATATGTATATATTTGAATATAAATTATATATATACATATATAATATATCTAGAGATCATTTATAAACCATTCAATACTAAAAACAGTTTGTTGAAGTTGCGTCTCAAATTATTAAATATCAACAAATATAAGAAATATTCTACATATTAATCTACAAACGGAAAAGAATGAATCACAACCTGTGCATAATTATGTAACACAGATAGACTTTTGACATGTAACCACAAAACACATTAGGTGTGAGAAGAGCATGTACATCATAAAATACAAAACAGATGCTTGGATTGATGGTCAATGAACGTTACTTAAATCAAGTTTTACCTACTTTATAGGGTAACAAGTTTTGAAAGTGTTTCAATTTTTTTTTTAATTAATTTTTATTTGAGATACAAAATAATACAAGGAAACTTTTAACCCAAATGTTAAGTGCTCGATTGGAAATGACAATACTTAATTAAGAATGAAATACTTGTTTTAATATGTAATGTTACGAACTGATTTATGAAGGTCTGTTAATTCAGAAGACATGATATTAACTCCCAAAAATGTATACTATATGCAGAAAATAAATAATATATATTCTTTTTTAGGCTGTTAGCCTTAAAAGTCACTAAAAGCACTACATTTATAAACACATTGTGGATTCAAATTTCTTCCAGATCTAAACAGCTCAGAGTTCTTTAAAAATATTTATTTCAATCGAAGTCGATGGTTATGGAAATTCAGTTGCGTATCGATAAGAAATATGTTGTAAAGGAAGATACTACTAAAATTGCATTAATTTAATATTTACTTTCTGTAGAAGAAATACCTGGCTTACACTAAAAAACGATAGAAAAAAAGATTTTTTAAAATTATGATAAAATTATAATAAAAAAATCAATTAAAATTTCAATATATTTTATCACCTTTAGTAAAACTAATAAATGCAAGATAACTTTTTATTGAACAACTTATTAAGTTTTAGTGAAATAAAAATACATATTTTACTATAAAATTAAAAAAAACATACCTCTGTTTTTCTTAGGAGTCAAACTTTTATATAATTTATAATCTGTTATGCAGTAACAAGTTGTTTTATTGTTCTACTGTTTTGTGTCTGGTTAATGGCTTAAAAAATAACCTTGTGCTGTTAGGAACAAATCAAAAAGCGTTGTCAATTCTGATTATTTCGTAAATAATTTAAACCAGTTTATTGTTAGAGATAGGCCTTATTCCCTTAAAAAAAGTCATTCTGATATGCAATTATGTTTTTTACAAAATGTTAATTATTTATGATTTTAATACGTTCGCTATAATTAAAAAATAATATCTTTTCATTAATAATTACAATTCAACTAAACACAACAAATAAATTTAATATTAATATCTAAAGAAGAATGATTATTAATTAGTCTTGTTTCAAATATTTCAGGCATTTTTTTGTGAAATTGAATACCATTGAATAACATTGCAATGGTATATTACAAACCATTGAAAGAAATATTCATTTTAAAATTTCATTCTTTGATATTGGCAGTTATTGATGCTGCTAATAATTCTGTTATTGGAACAAAATTGTTCACATTAATTTTTATGAAGAGATTGGACATTTACTTTTTGTTTTGTAATATTGCATGTCAATAATGAGTGCAGAAGTTAATTGCTTGTCCTAATATATTACTATTATTATTATCATGTTCTTAATGGTTATCAAGTTATTAACAAAAGTGAGCAAATTATAACGATATTCAGAACATTCAAACTAATAGTGAGTAAATAAGTCATTCAAATGTAATTGTAAAAAATAATTCTACTTAAATTATCTAAGAAATTGCTGGAATGTTTTGTATTCTGACATGCACTTCGAAGGCAATTCATCGTAGTAGTGCTTTCAGTACATAATGTTTCTCAAGAGAAAAAAAAAAATAATTATGTAAAATCAATGATTAGACAAAAAAAAAAAAAAAAAAACTGTGAGGAATGGGGTATAAGGGCGCGTTTGGCGGAGCTGGACCCGGGAGACGGCTGGCTCAAGACGGAGGCGGCTGCGCGTCCACCGCCCCCGGGGTCCTCACACCCCCCTCGTCAACCCCTCGACCCTGGCCGGCAGCGGTCCCTTGCCAGCCGCCCCTGCTGGTCTTACGCCTCTTCAACTTTTGGAGAATTCGCCAAGGAGCCAAGCCAAATACTACATGCACTACATTCATTTGTTTCTAATATCTAAACACAAGCGGCATGCACTACAGAAGAAATGATCATGGAGCAGCCTGACTAATTCTCCAAATTTTATACCACCGACCAATAATTATACATTTTTAAAGCGTATTGAATCAGACTCAACCCATCCCCACCAGTAGGCCAACAATTTAAATAAGGCACATAAACAGTACCTAGTTAGTGACTCTAAACTAAATCAACTATAAATAAATATTCTTCTGGGAGTAACAACTACATTTATAAAACTTCGTGAGAACTATTGCATACAATTTTTTCAGTCATATAATTAGGAAACAGTAGATCTACGTTATAATCATGTCATCAATCGAGCACTATTAAATACATTTTTTACTTAAACTTTTCATTTTGAATACAAAATCGCTTCAATAGATCTTCCTTTAATATAACCCTTTTCATACAAAAGATACATTTTTTCTAGATATTGATTATTCCTCAGTAAAGTTTTATTTAATTTGAAAATAGAGAAATGGTTTCGAGTGCTCATACATGTTATAGCAAAAATAGTCTATACCTTCCCTCTCTCTATAAAATCAAATTTAGAAGAGGTAAACAATGTACATACGTACAATTTATATGTATGTATACGTATGCTTTATGATTGATTCTTACAATAATATATTTATTTATAATCTTCCCTTTATATATAAATATGTTATATACACGAACTGTAAGGAGCAACTATGTACATGATGAACGTTGTGACGTCGTAATGAGTTCAGATGGAGAGGGGCGAATCGCTGCGTCCGATTTGCTGGTGGTCAGGTTATTGCGGTGGATTAGCGGCCCCTTGCCCACCTGAGCAGGGCATCTGCCAGAATGTCCAGATGTGCCTTCGTCTGAAAATATAAAAATACACTTTCATTATGTTATATTAATCGTTTTGTAATCAAATAGTGTAGGATGTGCCTTCGTCTGAAAATATAAAAATACACTTTCATTATATTATATTACTCTTTATGTAATCAAATAGTGTAGGTCAAGCATTATATTTTTTCAATTTTTTTTCTTGTTAATATATTTAACCATTAACTCTATTCCAAGTCAGCCAAATAAAAGTTGATGAAAAGTAATCAAGAGCTTATAGGATTCAATCAATTCATTAAAATTTAAACCCCTAACTGACAAACTAACCAATTTGACTAACCAACAGGTTTCAAAAGTCTATTATCATCTTTACTTAACTTCCTATTTTTTCTTTTGTTTATTTCTAATAAAGTACCCCCACATGAAAGAAGTTTACGTAATTTTCAATAATTTAGACGAGTTTACATAGAAATTTAGAGAATATTAAGTTGGAATATGTTATCTTTGTAAGAAAAGTACTGAGTAAAAATATTTGAACAAAAAAGATGAATATTTTTTGCTCTTCTTTTAATCTTAATTATTTTTCGTTTAAATAAAGTTGTTATTAAATTTAAAGAAATAGTTAAACAAGCAAAAAAAATTTTTTAGTGAATAATAAAAATTGTGTTTTTATTATATTTATAACAATAGTTAAACAAAAAACATTTTTTTTGATGTATAAAGGGTATTGTTTTACAACTAATGTTCTATTTAGCAGAATTAATTTTACGCTTGCCTTGTTTTGAAACTTTGGTTTGAGGATTTTCTGAAGTAAGCTATTTGTCAGGCTTGTAGGAAAGGTATTTCTCGAAACTTAGACAATAAATATTACCTTTCTTCTATGGCCTCTTGAGTTAGGCAAACACCTGATTCCTGACAAAAAAATGAAACTACCATAAATAATTTATTAGTTTTTTGTCCATTACATTTTTCATTACTCAGTGTCATTAAATGTATCGTAATATTTTCAGTATTATCAAACATCATGTTTTATTACTACAGTAAAAGTATATATTAGTTCCAGACAAACATAATCAGAATAAACATTATAATGTTTATTCCACTATAATATCAAAAGATATTAGTTTATGATTTCTCATATAAATCAGCTTACTTTCATATTCTCATAATGAGGTTTTATAACAATTAAATTTTAAATTTATCAATATTGTAAGTAATATAGAGGATAGTAAAACTTATATTAACAGACAATATTATCTCTTGCTATCCTTACCTCGTATGCTTATGGTGAGATCATACGACTTTTCTCTGACCTTGCCTATTTTGAAATAGTGACAACTTCATATATTTGATGATGGACAATATCAAATACCAGTCGACTGTCACTACTAACAGCATAAAAAATATGGTTAATACCTCTCATGATGTAAATAAATTTGGTCACGTGATATAAAATGGCTGTAAACAAAATTGTCATGACCGCACCTTCATTATATCTATCAATATATTTACTATAAACAAACTTGATCTAAGAATAATGGATAAGCAGTTTAATTAACTAGTAAATGCTATGGTTTCCAGCATTATTTTGTCAATTATTTAAAAGGTAGTTAATTGTTATAGTCTGAATAGTTGACCAGGGTAGCCCAGTAGCTTATCTGCTCGTTTCTAGACTGGTATATCCGGTTTTTTATACTCGTTCTGACTCTAGATTTATTCATGTGGGAGGTCCTAAAAAAACATATGCAATCTGTTCCTAGGAGAGGATGTTAAGTCTGTTTTGACTTTCAGTCTACTTAAGTCTCTTGGTCGTAAGAGAAAATCAAATCAGGGAGATGAGCTTTAACCTGAGTCTTTTAGCGGCACAAAAATTACATCACGCACTAAGACTTTTATCACAAAGCGTAGTCAGATCATCGTATACCAATCGGCAATAACAAAAACAGGACAGCCAGATAGACATCAACTTAAGACATGCCAACAAGTACATATATTATCTCTAGGATACATGACTAATTTGAATACTCATTACTAAAATCAAATGCAACTACCTCCTCAAGGTACTAAGTTATTTTCCCGAGGAAAAAGCTAGTTCCTAATGACTTAAAGGAACAGGTGTATTTCATCAGTCATAAGTTCGTATGATATCCGATAGTCACTAAAGATTCGTACTCTAAATACACTTGAGTTCGGATTTCCAAAGTGGAATGTTTATTGTGAGGTCAAAAAAGACCAATCATTTACCAATGTGTGATCTATCACTATGTGACCATTGCAACTTAACCAAACCTATAGTATGAGACAAAAAAAAAAATAAAAAATTTGACCATACGACTACAGAAACGTTTTGAATTAAAATATCTAATAATCTATCAAAGAAGTTTAAATGACAGAAATGACCTTTTTTTTCAACATAAATACCATTTATTTCAATATATTTATATATATACGAGCACGCAAGCCACTGGCTACGCTGGCTCGAATTTTTAAAAATTAATAATAATTTTTCTTTATTTAACATTACTCAAGTAATAAGTAATATATATTATAATTCAGTCAGTAGGTCTTGAGCAACAGAACTAAGAGTTACTTTAAATGATTAATGTAAACTGTGTCTTAATACCATCTCTAAGACTCTAACAATTTTTCTTTTTAATTACCCTGAAGATGACTGGAAGCCAGTCGAAACATGTTGGTTCCCATTGTATTAACATTCTCCAACGTTTGGATGAAGGAAAGAAGAAGGTATTCAGAAACCTTGAAAAACTGGTGAAGAAAATGACATCAGTGAAATATGGTCAGTTATTCAATGATATATATATATATATATATATATATTAGTATAAATGGGCAGCAAATCTTCTTGAAGACAAATGGAATTAAAGTATGCAGCAGCTTCTGCATTAACGACCTTTTTGCTGATGGCCTCGATTTTTCTAACTATCTTCCGGTGATGCTGAGGCAACTTCCATATATGCTGGGCCAGAGACATTGAGAAAACCAATATCAAACAACTTTAATGGAACACAAAAACACTGGGTTGAAAACAATGAATGTTTATTGTGTTATTGGAAACAAAGGTGTGCTAGAAATGAGACAAGAGGAAATGTTTTGGTTCAAGTGGTGGAAGGAGGGTCTCCGCGCTGGGGACTCCGGGCCACGAGCCCCGTCAGGCTGGCGGTCAGCCGCTTCAGAGTCTTCGTCTAAGGCTTGGGCACGGCATCACTGTCCGGCTCGACACTCGCCACCTCCGCCGAGCCTTCGCCTCCGTCTGCTGCTGACTCATCCTTGCTCAGTACACTCCCCAGAGACTCCCACATCTTATTAGCCTTGCTTTGGACGCGGTGCAAGATCTTTGTCACCTTTCCTTTAGATTCTGTTTTTTCTGGAGCATCCTCATCACCTCCTGAACCACATTCTCCTTCAAAACTGCCCATGTTCTTTGACTTAGGGGCACTGTTCCATTGCGTAGTGAAAAACCTCTTTAGTGTACGCTTCTTTTTCTGCGAGGTTTCTTCACCAGCGCATCCTCCACTCTCTATGGTAACATCCTCCATGGGCACCACTTCCAGCTTCTCCCCACATGCCTTGATTTCAGGGCAGCTCGAAGCAGTCTCCACTTGTTCACTTAGAGAAATACTCATCGCTTCAGACTTGTCTCTTCAAAGCTGTAGATATTGTGTTGAAATCCTTCAAGCGTGGTTGTAGCAAACTCAACAAGTGTATATATATATATATATATATATATATAGTAGGTGTGTTCTCTAATCGGTGTTTGGTCAATTTTCCAGGATAAAAAATCAAACTCTCGTTGCCAACGTTTCGGTTTTATTTAAAACCTTTTTCATAGGCCTACAAACAAAGAATAATAAGAAATTTCTTATTATTTATATTAGAAATTTATATTATTGAATCTGTTATATATACATATATAGTTACATATTTTTTTCTTATATTTCCTTACCTATTATACATTCACAGGTAACTATAAAGAATTATTTTTAATGTAATTTTGAAATCTCAGCCTTTGTTACTTGTATCCAATGATATTCCTGTTAAATTTAAGTCAATATCAGTAGAGAATGCGATAGGGTACATTCGACATGGCGAGTATATAGATTCAGTTGTATACATTGAGCTATTTCAAAAATGAAGTTAGATCATTTTTAATACCTATAATACGTATAATACTCTTAGCTTCTCCAATCTGTATGAGTGGTCAGTTATGTCATTATTTCTTGTCTATTTGACTCTGCAATCTATTTAATGTTTGAGTCATGTCACATGTAAGTTACGTAATTGTCTGTTTAATGGTAAATCAAATTATAGTTGTAATAAATAAATAGTACATACAACTATTAAAAAAAAACAATACAGCGTATTATTTATTATTATTACTATTTTCAGCCTGAGAGCCAGTCTATGGATTCTAACAGCCAAAATTTCTTATTGTGCTACCCTTGAATCAAAGTAATTTCAATGAAATGAAAAATTATTATTTCGTTTGCTTCTTTGACATTGTGTTTGATTTTTGTTTATTCAAGAAAAACATCTATTAGTTGAATTAATATTTGGTAATATTATATTATTTATATAGGAAAATTTCCAGTGAACTACCAGTTTTACTACATTGATAGTTATTTATGTCTATTAACTAACTAGAGTGGCTATATTTGAACGTTTGTACTTTCCTTCTATGACTGAGGTAAAGTTCAATTTAATAAATAAGTAGGCTTTTCAAAGCTGTTTAATTTTTTGAACCTGCAAGGAGGCTACAATCCGTTACTTGTGGCTTAATCTGTTACAATTTTACAGTTACTTGTGTTTTACATTACTGTGAGTTCAAATTTTTTCTTCTGCCTTTACTCATAGATTTATAATGAGTAATTTATAAATTTATAATTTATGCTTATTCATATTTTACCTTATTCTAATGAAAGAATTTTAGGATTAATTGAACAATTTTTTCATTTAAATTCGATTTAAAATATGGAGTAATAAAAGAATTTGGTTTGGGTTAAAGTTTTGGTATATGGTTTTCAACTGAAATATGTTTTAATGCCTTCTTATAATGTCAACTATAATAAAAGAAGTTTTGCGAATTTTCTGTGTGATATGTGTGTGCGTGTGTGTGTGTGTGTGTGTGTTGTGTGTGTGTGAATGTTGTACATTGTCTCACGAAATAAGGAGTTCATCCTTCATCATGTTCATCTCATACCATTACAAGTTTTGATAACGCCTAAATAATGATAATAGTGTGTTATTTACAACATCCGTGCATTTTTTTAAGGATACGCAACATTGTTAAATTTTCTTATGAATATAGTTTATTTTTTAGACTCTATTCTCAAACATCATAATAATACAATATTATTTTTATTCCAAAATTTTTTTGTTTTAAAATATAATCTTATTAAATGTTTTAATAATAATAATGCTGTATATAATGTTACTATACGCTCTTATACTATTATGTATCTAAAGAAAAATGTTATAAAAAAATTAAACACTTTTTAAAACTCTCTATTCTCTTAACATATAAATTTGGACTTAGTTTGAGACCAATCTTTCCCTTTAGTGATCAATTTCTCTGAGAAGTGGTGCCATTTATTGTTGAAATTTCAGATCATCTGGAGTTTGCTGGTATTTGAAAGTGTAAGAATTTGCTAATTCAAAAAAAAATTTTATATAAATATATAAAACTAGGTGATGGTATTGAATAGAAAATGTAAACGAATAGATTTGTAGGTGTTATATGTCCCTGCCTGTGTGTGTTTGTGCGTATATATGTGTATGCATTGTATTTGTTTGTGCATAGTGGCAAATATATCTCAGAAACAGGAAGTATTGTAATCAATTACTTCCATTTTCAATTATTCTAAACCTTCAAACTTCATTAATTATTAAAAAAAATTATATATATTTAATTTTTATGAAATTTCATTAAAAATGATATAAATATTCATTTAATAAAAATATAATATTAATTAATTTAAATATTAATTTAAGTATTAGTTATTGAATTTATTGTTATTGTTTCATAAACATAATAAAATTACAATTATTTTATTGTAATTATAATTCATTTGGATAAAATTCAGAAATTAATGTTATGAATTATGCTGTCAATTAAATAACTGTATATCATAGTTACGGTTGTTATTAATCAAGTATTCCCATAATTAATAATTTTTAGTCAATATTATAAACAAAGATTTATTCCCGTTTTTAAAGGAATTTAATTTAATTTAATCTTTCAAACTATAAAATATGCACACTAATATGATGAAAAAAACAATTGTATTGCTTTGAAAGAAGAATGTTTTCATGTTTTATTTATATAATTTTAACACCACATTAATTGAACACTTAATAATTCATCCAAAAAAATATGCTGAACAGGGATTACTTTATGTTTAGACCTGACTCCGAAAAACATTATTACCTTAATTTTTCATAAAATTATCATTTTCATAAAAATTATTACTATATACAGTAATTTAGTTATGAGTAGTATTGAACAGCTAGTTTTGCTGTTTATTTATTTATTTAAAGGAAAATCTATTTATTTATATTGTTTCACTATTGTTGATTAATACATGTTTCATCTATAATTAATACAGCTTCAATGATAGAAGCCTATGTTTTTTGGTACCATCTAAACTTTCTGAATACAGTCCTGGTACTTATATAAAAGAAATAAACAATATTTTTTGTGCTATAAGCAGTGTTAATATTGATCGGATATCCACAAAAAAATATTATTTTATGTTTTAAATTTAATGAATTTCGAAGTCTAAGATCTTGAAAAACGTGCAAACATTATATTCAATAGGTCCTTATATTTTGAATTTGTGTAGCTTTATTTGGAAAACAAAATATCTGACGAATATTCCCTTATATTTTCATAAATATATATATATGTATATAGGTTTGATCATTGATTTATAAAGATTTCACATAACAAATCTTATTAGCCCATTGGCTTGCGTACTCGCCTCGAATTTCTACAATATTATTTAATAATATTTCTTATTAGGGGGTCAGATTAGCCCATAATAAACAGTAAAATATTACAATAGAGGTTCAAAATGAATAATTTTAGAAATAGACTTGAACACAACCTTCAGATAAAATAGGAGTGATCTAATCTAATGTTATAAAGACACATTCCGTTCATAATTGTTACTTTATGCCGGGAAAATAAATTGAATTTTCAATTTTCAAGTTTCATTTGTTTTAAAAATATTTGATTGTGCATATAACTTTAATTGATATTTTATTTATTCATGTCATAAAATAAATGATTTTTTTTTACTTTTAAATTATTTTTTATTAGCTAAATATACTTACTGTGTATATAACTTGAATTATTTTAAAAATACATATCAAAAGCTTGGGCTATATAAGAATCAGTTTCCATGCCTTAATAGCAAGAAACAACAATTAAAATTATCCCTGTGAATCATGTTCATTGAATTGATTTCAATAACTATTGCTATAATTTCTGAATGACACAAAAGGTTATAGTATATGATAAATCTGGTCTATTACACGTCATTATTTACAGTTCGATGTGATTGAATTGTGGTAATATTTATTCTTCTTTACATAATTCTTAAATATGATGTCTAATGATCATATGTTTTTTGGCAACTGTCTGTATCAGTATTCTATTATATGTTTAAACCAACAAATTAAAAATTAAATTTAAGATTACCTTGAAATAGTAATTGGAACAATATTAGTGAAGACAGACTTAGAAAAGTATAATTTTTTTGTATTCTGGTATGAAATAACACAAATGTATATTTCAGGAAAGTTGTGCTAGTTCAATAAATGTACTGGTTTATAAACATTTAATTTATAAAATAAATAGAAATTTGTTTGATCAGAATTAATAAAATTGTCATTAAAAAAAATATATTTAAAGTAATTACAGTCTACATGAAAGTGAAATTCAAAATGAGTTTTTCCTGGGTTATCCAGAAGCCTGGATATATAGTTCAGAGTAAAGGGCAACAAAAGAGAGTATTATGTAAAAAAAAAAAACAGCGTTAATTTGCATTAGGAGCTTCTCATTGTGCTTTTGGAAATTATTTTCCAATTAATTGGAAAGTATTAAATTATTTTAAAATATTTTTTTTAATTCTCAATTAAAAATCAGTTTGATAATTGGATTTACAGTTATTTATATTCAATGGCTATTTATGTACTATCATATGTGTATTATTTTTGGGAAGTTGCTTTCTATTCTATCGTATTAGGATTTCTAAGGTATTTCTCAGTTTTGAAATGACTAAAAACTTAACATACTTGAAATATGATAATCAATTTGTGCATACCGTTTTGTAGAACATACAGGCTTGTCTGTCCTCGTCTTCACCACTAGGGCAATCTATGAAGCCGTCGCAAAGAACGTGATCGTCTATGCATCGGTACCTGCCCATTCTGTCCGGTGTCGGACAGGCAAACCTTTCCATTACATCTTCTTCCGCTGGTGGACACTCTGCAACAAAAAACAGTCTTCTGAATTTTCTCAAATAATACAAATATTTTATAGGGAAAAATAAGGGCGGAATTAATTAATTTCAATTCATCAAACCGCGTAAATATTTGTTGTAGACGCCCAATGGCATGTAACGCCCCTTCATGTAGAACTGATCCTAGTTGAAGAATTCGAATGAACTGAATTTCTATACAGGCTGGTTCATGTCCATGTTTATTTAAATTATTAGCATAATTGACTTGTATGAATTATTTAAGCAATTTTTAAGGTTTCGTTGTGTTTTTTAGTTAGCCCTTTATATTAAAAAGTACGAGTATAGACCAAGATCCAATAACGCCTTTTGTTATTCTCTCTAAAACAAAAGAATGCTATAAATACATGAAAGTTAAAAAATGATCTTATTTATGGTGGCTTACTCTCAGGGGATATCTCAGCAAAACGTTGAAGCCGGATGTCACTATGATATATTATCTTTAATCTATATTTCATTTTTGATATATACCATTGTTGCTAAAAAAGTCATGAATCTAATGATAGCATTAACATTTATATAAATGTATACATTTTTCAGACTTATGTCAATAGAACAATTCATCTGTAACCTGATTTTGCAGAAGGCAGTAGTGGTAAACGATTTTAAAACCGCCACAAATGCTTTCAAACCGATTGAAATTCCATTAGGCAAATACGCCTTGACACCCAGTGCTGAAGGATGTCAATATTCTACATATTACTTTCCTCTAAGAAACGCCAACAGTGAGACCTTCTTGATTCAACATTATTCAGTAATTAACGAACGAAATTCATTCAGATTGATTTATTTTTAATCATTTTATTCATTAATGTAAAAATCTATGGTAAATTAAATATGAGTACTATTCTTGTAAAACTAGGCTAATTGTTATTATTACTTTAAATTAATGTCCTCTTCATTTAACCTAATATGATGGTTTGTAATCGACTATAATATTATTGAAATTATCGTATCAAAAATAGAAATTAGTCTGGAGCAAAACCTAAACTCGTAAAGGATATCATATAAGCAACTTACCGAAGCAACCAACTTTAACTTCAGCTGTTAAGTAATAACTTTTTTTTTGTTTAATTAACCAAATACTGTGTGCATGCTATTAGTATATATTGTGTAGTATACTTTGTTTTTTAATAATTCCCAGTCTATTTTGTATACAATTATAATTTAACAATTTATAATTAAAATGAGTGCAAATATTTACTAAAATATTTATTATTAAAAGAAAGGAGCGCATGATGATAGATTTTATAACAAAGTAACCGTCTATTTCTGTAAGATTTCTTAAAGAAACTGTTGTTTTGAACATATTATAATTTTTAATATGTTAAGATAATATTAAGATATGTAAGATAATAATGGACACATAGTTTAAAATTATAGCATAGAGAAAATTATGCTTGCTTTAAAAAATCATATAGAAAACTATGCTATCTTGATGCGTGAATGAAATATCTTGTAGAAATCTAAAGCAACATTTTTAGAAAAGAAGAAATTACTTTTTATTAAATCGGTAATCGGTAATTACTAATTATTAGTAAAAACCTGCCCAATTGAATCGGTTAATAAATATTCTAATTTTACCAGAACGAAATTAACGAATAATTTATAAAATGTAGAGAACCAAACATGATTAACTAAAATGATCAGTATTTTAACGTTCTATTTCATTGAGAAAATAACTTGGAACAATTAACAGTAATAAATGTGTCATAGTTTAGATTAGGTTACAGTGGCAGTCTTACAAGAGAACACACATAGGACGACCATTAGACTTTTGTTATACCACACTTGAAGGATTGATTCTATATTGGGAGTCCTAAATTTATCCTAACTGAAGTTTATTTAGAGTAGGGATCTTTAACAAGTACCTGACTTCGTATAGGCTCGCCACCAACAGTTTATTTGGGGTCCTCTCCAAGAAACAACGTGTTCAGATTTATTCGCCTCCTGCTTGAATAAATCGAGGGTTAGAGTGAAATTGAACCTTGTACCAATCAGTCCAGAGGTGAGTACTTTGCCCCCGGGCTAACCTGGTCCTTTGTGAATTAGTCATACCCATTTTGAACAAAGTGATCTTTCTTATCAGGTAGAACCTCACCCACGTAGATACAATGCTACTAATGTGTAATTAAAGATATAATGATTACTGACATAGATTTAAGCTTTAGTCACTCTGTAGCTAAGTACATAAATGTTTTAGACAAGATGTTCGTGAAGAAACAGTTTGAAAAAACTTGAATGACCCACCTGAATTACAAGTAATCCAGTATTAAATAGTTTATTATATACTAATCTTTGATAACAACCGTAACCACGTGCTCATATTTAATATTGTTTATCTATTCATTTTTACTTTATTTACCATTAACATGATGCTGCCGAAAACATGTTCTAAATTGCTTCATATAATATATAAAATATGTTGATAAATGGTTATAATATGAAATTAATTTGTTAAAAAACATTGAGAGAAATTAATGATTATCCAAAATGAACTTTTGGGTCAGGACTGGTTGAAACTTACCAAGGTAATACTAGTTGCTACATTATTGCTAAAACACGTTAGTAGCTAAAAAAAATTGAAAATGATATTTCAATGCTGAGGATGTGATGATACTGAAGAGGGCATTGAGTAGCTGGTATGTACTTTGCAGCATATTTCGTAATGGGCATTATTGAGCAGCTGTCTAGCCCATGTTAATGCTAATGACCACTTTCTAATCCATACTTTTTACGGTCATTTTGACTTAAGGGTATTATTAAGGCTAAAGTCTTACAAAATTACAATGAATGTTGTTTAAAATCAGATAGACTAATTTATAAAATATTCTTTTCAAAATATAATTAAGTTAAGATTAACTATTTGTAATTCTTCCATTTATTCGAATTAGTCCTAATGTTTTTACCATCATGTCATATTTAATGATTTAAAAGTTAGTGTTAAATACAATAATAACTAATTAGAAACAGTTATTATCTACATGAAAAATGATTTCACTTCAATTAAATATGATATAACATTTCATTTTATATTCGCAATGTAACGAAGAAAGTGTAACTAAACAGTTTTAAAACAAGGATAAATTTATTTTTTACACTATGACCTGTGACTCCTTGAGTTATTCAGAGTTAAGAAACAGCTTTAATAAATCACTCTTATCTGGTATAAGCAGCTAATAAAATAAATTCATTGAATATGTTTGACAGGTAAAACTGTGATTACTATTTTTAATTTACTATAAGTAAATTATAGTCATCATGAAACAATTTGGTCTCAAAATTTCAAAACAATTCTTTTTTGATGCTTCTCTGAATATGTGTGTGTGTGTGTGTGTGTGTGTGTGTGTGTGTGTGTGTGTGTGTGTGTGTGTGTGTGTATGTGTGTGTGTGTGTATTTGGATTTAATAAAAACTATAAGATATTTATTCACTAATTTCACATTTAAATTACTTTTAGACCTCAAATGGAACAGTTAGCCCAGAAAAAGTACAGCTCTTTTTAGAGATTACATTATCTGAAAACATTTTTTTTTTATTTACATTTGATAGAAATTTGTTTATACCATTTAGTTCTTTATTTGACTTTTAATATGCAAGGATAAAAATTGTTCCAAAAAAAATAATAAATATATTTAAAATATCATAAATAAATATCTTTAAGCTATGAACTGAGAAAATAAACCGCTCAGTACACTACATAAATAAATAAACCATAGAGAATAAGAACATAATCCTAAAAGTAGTATTACAGCAAGAATAACACAATTAAACACTCAATTACCCAATCAAAGTGTGACTTTATTTAAATTTTTTGATCATAGTATGGTATTTTTAATTATATTTGAATTCACCGAATGTAACTTTCATTTTAGTGACTTTAGTGAATTATTTATGTGAGGCACTTATTTGCCCCTTGAGAATCCGATCTCTTCTTTTGCTTACTCTCAATCATTAATTATTCGTTATTTCTATTTATTTAGTCATTTCAAACATTTTTTTTATACTTCCTTACTTATTAATTTATAATGCAATTAATTTTTAATTTTATTTATTTATTTTTATTTATTTAGTTTTATTTTTATTGTTTAATTTGTTCACACTTACAATCCCTCTTCCCCCCCGTAAATTGGCTACACTCTTTCTGTATGAGACAGATGGTAGTCCTTAGTACAGACTGATGTTAACCGCCTCACACTTTTCTAATTGATAACGTTGTATTGGAAATATAATAACGAGTTTATCTGACCTCTGTTCTATGTGTTTTCCTTTCTAAGAAATTAGTTTTGTCCTATATTTTGACATACAATCCCACAAAGACATCAGCATTCACAAATCAAAAATTCTCATACTCATATTTAAACAGTTGATTCAATCACAAATGTAAATATTTAAAGGAGCGTTAAAATATTTCTCTTACTTATAATTTTTATCTTTTACCATCCCTTTCATTTATAATTTTTTTTGAGAAACTAAAACCGTCCATAAACATAATATTAAAAAAAATCAAACTCAAATAAACAATTTGAGTTGTTCATAGTTAATTAGTTATTCATAGTTTCTCGGTTGAATATATGCATAATTACAGAAGGTTCTTGACACATACAAATTTCAAGAATTGAAACACTGAAATTTTTTATACATTACATTATAATAATTTTATGGTTTGTTTGCATTAAGTATACTGTTTTTGTTTATTTTTTTTTGTAAGCTCTCTTTATATTTGGGTATAATAACTTTGTTGAACAGCAAAGACAAGCTTAGTTCAGATAATTCAAAGGAATTCCGGGAAACTGTCTCATTAATTATATTACAACATAAAGCAAATGTCTCGTTTCGCTAAAAATGATTCCATGAAATTAAGTGTTATTTGTTTTCTTGCAAATGCCCATTTAATTAAGTAACGGCTCTTTTGAATGGTAATATTTATAATGTACCATTAATGAAAAAGCTGATAATAAATTATTGCAATTGCCTGCTCTCTGATATGATCTAATTTCGCAGAAAACCACATTTTTAGTGAAGAACAATTACAATAGTTCTTATATAATCACTCATAAAATTTATTTACAAGCAGTTTTAATAATATAAAACATAGTATTTTATGATTGGGTTGGGATTAGAGTTGGAAATTCCAAGATTTTCTATAAAGACCTCTTGTGAATTATTGCATGCAATATGTGGTTTAATTCTCCAAATTTTTAATAAGAAATCGTATCCCAGAAATATAATGAGAAGACAATGCACTTTTCTTCACACTCCTGGAACTCGACTATGTTAGACCATAAGTACAAAATTATATTTATGTACGTTACATATATAACTTTCATCAGTGAAAAGCTGTGCTAAAGAATGCACCACTGTGAATGGCCTACCATTAACATAAACTGATTGTCTATTCGTGAATTAATGAATCAATTGTGCAATGTATCCTACAAGGATACAAGAAATAAACGGAAATGCTATAAGCGGACCTCTAGTAGCTTCTCTGTTGATAACATATTGTTAATAAAGCCATCATAAGCATCGTTTAAATGCAAGTCATAAAAAAATGCAGCAATGATTGCAAGAAGTGCCAGAAAAACTTCTTGCTTGAATCTAAGACAAGTACGAGTATACTAGTGATAAAAGAAATTTACACTAGTAAGAACAATGAGATTCACAAAGAAATCAGAGTTTACTAAACTCTTGCATTTGTATAGCCTAGAAAGCTGACAAAACTACAACAACACTTTTAAACAAGTTTTTCTATTTACACGTTTTCTATCAAATTAGCTATTAAGAAAGGTCATGGTGGAAAAATTTTCCTGGAATTCGATGTAAGGTGTGTTCTACCAAACTATACAAGCTTTTAATGATTTTTTGAATATACATTACTCGAAGTTGTTGGACAAATATCGTCAGAGACAAACATCAAGTTGAGTCGGGATACACCAAACCTACTCGCCGATACCTTCCGAATTGATTTCTCAGTCTCATTTGCCAAAGAAATAGGGCCAGCTTATAAGTGTATTAGAAGAATACTCTGGTCATTTTAAATGTAAAGTTTTCATCTAAACACAATTAAGATTAATATAAACGTTAGTCAATACACTGGAGTAGAGAATAAATTTTCTCCATAGTAATAGGATACATGGAGAAATTTTTACGCATGTGTATACAGATTGACATCTTATTTGTAATGACCAATAATGACAATTAAATTGAACGATGTATTAGTGCAAATAAATAAAATTAGGTCTAGATAGTTAAATATGAGCCAAGTGACTTTTCCCATCTTCTTAGAGTTGGGGATCTCGTTTTATATAAAGATTTTTCAAAACTTTAATAATACATCGTGTTAATCATAGAATAACTATGTGCTCAATTCAACATAATAAAATAACATAAATTGCTCATATCTTCAATGGTGTTACATCATAATAGAGAATTCAGAGCAGATACAGATTTAATCTTTTAAAATTGTTTCACCTTAATTAAAATGTTCTTCATTTTGGGCATAAAAAAATGTATAATTAATTTTAACATTTCATACTACAATTAAAACCTATGACATCTACGTTTGAATTAAAAATACGTAAAAAACTAAACAATACATACAAGAAGCACGTTGAAAGATTATTGAGGGGTAAAACTCAAGATTTGTATTTCTGATATGGAATAAATATGGATGTTAATGTATAAAATAATTAATCTTATTTATTCTTAATATTTTAGAGCATGTTTTAAGCTGAATCAAAGCAGTAAGCAATTGAAACAAACTACTTCTAAGTTCTTTACGAACACTTGTGTTTAAAAACACATTTCTTTTCAACAACATAATGACGTGACGACTGCTTGGTATTAGGAGTTTTAAAAATAGAACTAACTAAATACATTAAGGTAAGGATCACGCGACCTGCCAGCCCAAGTCATGAATACATTACTAAATTTTAATTTTTCTTATGTTATAAAAGTAATATATTGTAGTAACTAATTGAAGGCCTAAGCTAAGAGAAAAGAAAATACTGCACTCGTTATTATAAATATTACAATGTAAGCTATATTAAATATTCATTACAATTAAAGTACTGTTTATATTAAAATACAAAATTTTTGAATTATTAAAATACAAAAACAGAGGTTAATTAGGCTGAATAAAACCAAGAATAGGACAGAAAGAAGAATATAACGAGTACTTTGATATTACGAACAGCAGGTCATCTCTAGGAGAAAGCCATGAAAGAAAATACATGTCAGTCATTTCATCTTATGACACTATTCCTTTGGTGTTTCTATAATAACTCACTACCCCAATCAACTATACTAAATAATTTTTTCGACTTATCTCAGGTTTTGGATATATGTATATCAGTGTCACGTGTTCATTCAAACAAGATGTTGTTCCTGAAATTGGCAAAGTGTTCGTACAAACATCTTTAATGAAATACTTAGTTTTTCTGTTTCAAAACTGTATACTTCATACTACAAAAAAGGTTTGAAATAAAAACCGCAACATTGGCAATGAGAATTTAGTCTGAACCTGAAGTACTGACTGAATGTGTGTGTGTGTGTGTGTGTGTGTGTGTGTGTATGTGTGTGTGTGTGTGTGTGTGTATGTGTGTGTGTGTATGTATAGTACATATATACAAAATTGCCACAATAACTTGTGAAGTAAATTTTCAAGTAACTCACCACAAAAGATAAGGGGGTAATCGCTCTGAGGCCTTTCGTCTAACACATCGTCAGAGAGCAAGTGAATACGTCACTTGTATTCACTTTCTATCTGACGAGATGTTAAACGAAAGGCCTTAGAGCGATTACCTCCTTATATTTTGTGGTGAGTTACTTGAATATATATATATATATATATATATGAAATTGTTCATTAGGACAACATATCAAACAATTACAAGAAAAAATACATGCAGAAGCAACACAGAACTGACTTCTATATTTCAATCTCGTCATCACCAGTAAAAGGAGAAGAAGATTAAAATGAGTTCTGGTCCGCTGTCAAACGGTTACGCAGTTCTCAGCCGAGCAGAAGTCATCTTCATCTTCTTCACCTTCTTTTGATGACGACGAGATTGAAATATGGAAATGGATTGTGTGTGATTTTTGCCTGTCCTTATCTTGTAATCATTATATATATATGAAACAGTATGGAAATCAGAAATGGAACAAGATTTTTTAACTTTCATAACTAGTTTTTTTGAGTAAAATTTTTACATTAGCTATAGTTTCAATTTTTTTTATATAATCATATGTCTGTTTTTTTTTCAATTTGTTTGAATGCAGCAATTTATTTATTGATACCTATGAGAATTGCCAGGGATTCCGTTTTAATGGCATTTTAATTATATTCTGAACAGAACTATTAGTCTAGGACTAACATTACAGTCACAGATTCAAAGTAGACACATATTGCACTTCTTGTATTCAGATCAACATCCAATTTTAAGCATTATGATAGCTTTTTTTTATGTTTTTAAAATATTTATTTTAAAATATGTCTTATTATTTATTCCAGTTAGTTCATTATATTCTATTATTTATAGTAGTATTAGTATTTATGATAGTTCCATTATTTGTCTTAATTCATTTTTGCTTGTATACCTTCTCTTCTCTGATATTCTCTTTTCCCAGCTTCCTTTGTAGAAGCACTCATTCGTTCGTAGACATTTTGTTTAGCAGCCGCTACTTCCCCTCGAATTAAAACATTTTCATTTGTGATGACGTTGACAGTGCAAATAATATGTGTGTTTCGTCTGTTGATTCCATACGATCATTAAGTGTAATTAATAACTCGAAATTGTACTGCACTCATGGACCATTTATTTTTTTTCTTTTAGAAGGTAAAAATAACTAAAGATATTTCATAACAGATATGCTTGCCAACAGTAATTAATTTTCCGTAAAAACATCATAAAGAAGAAAAAGATAAAACATATCCAATGCACCTTTGGAATAACAGTTGGAAGCCAACCTCTCTTATTTCTTATTTAAGGTAAACCCATTAATACAAAACAAAGAGAGAACTTCATTTTACCATAATGCCATCACTTCATTGTTTTCAAAAAACTGTAGAATATTGAATAATATCATAACGCATTGGATTATGATATTTTTTATCATCAATCAAACTATTTATATAACATACAACAATGTACATTTAAACAAAGAATTGTGTTGATATTAAACGGAAAATATTAATTAATATAAATAAATATAAAAATTAATTAATTAATAATTAATATTTAATTATATAATTAATAAACAAGTAAACAAAACTATGATGTAAAATATTATTGTATACAGAAGATAAAAATACAATGGTGGTTGTCAGCATTTATTATAGAGCAGGTAGAGCAGATGTGGTGTCCATACGGTTTACTACTAATAGCGTCAGTTGCAAGTGAATCATATTTTATATATCTGTGAAGAAAAAAATTACTGAATTTAAAGAACTTTTCTAATGAGTAGATGGTGTGCTAGAGTTATTGCAAGTGAAAAGAGAGTGGAATAATAAGGGACACATCCATAATTGTGAACGTTCAATTTGTTCATTTGTTTAGTTAATTTTTTGCTATAATTTTCATATTTGTTTAGCTCACCCTACACTCGTTCTAGATCGAGTTTATAACCTGAATTTGATAATATTACTGTAATGCTTCCTTGCTCTGAAAGATATGTACATCTTAGTTCATGGTATGATTTGGCATAAGACAAGCGAATGACTGAAATGAATAAGTTTATGTATAAAAGTCATTCGTCTTTTAAGATATTTCACTGTATTTAAAGTATAGTGACCATCTAAAAAAATGCAAGATTTTGACAGTTTTAAATGTTTTTAGGCAATGTGAATAAATTATTTGTGTTATTTTGATGTCATCGAGAAGTATATTTGTGCCCACAAAATTCTTAATGGTGACTCTTTAAACTTGTATTATCCTTCTACTTGTCCAATATAATTTAAAGATATTTACGGATATATATTTTTTACGATGAAGGAAAGAACCCTGTTAGTTTTCAGATAAGAAGAGCTACATTACTGAAGTAATACTACATTACTACTTTGATACAAGTAATAAATTGCTTGCAATAAATCATTAACAAAAAGTCTTATTTATTTGCTCTGAAATATGTTATCAAATAACTTTTGTTTGATTTTTTCATAATTGAATCAAATACTAATTTTCATTAATAAAATATCATTTATAATTTATTATACATAAAATAATTTTCTTAGAATATCTAAGAATTATTTATTATACTAAGAATTATTATGCAAGATAATATTACCATAAACTTCTGACATATCTTGTAACTTGGTGGAGTTTTCCCACCAGTACAATGTATGCTGCATCATCAAATTGACTCCCATTTTCCCATCGAGTCGATGGGAAGTTTATAATAATGCTGTCTTTAGTAACTTTGCAGTACTAACAATATGCATATACTTAAAAATAAACCACTAAAAATTAAAAAGGAACCTTTATAAATGGCCTATGATAGTTTCGAGTATTTAATTTTTTCTTAGAATAGAAAAATTTCATTCAATTTCATAACAAATAATGATAAAAGCTATTTTAGTAAAACTTAAACAATGTAAACTAATTAATTATGTATATTATAATAGATCTATTTTTAAATTGCTTACTATAGTTAAAAATGTCAATACATTTATATTGACGAAAATACTAGTTCTTTAGATTCATTGGAATTAATTGTGTCTTTCATTAATAGAAACTTTTCCACAGGGTTTGGAAATTGTATAGCAAAGAAGAAATACATATAAAAGTAAGCATGGGTTGCCTTTCAATAAATACTATATCTTAGTTCTGTATATAATTAGCTCGAAAAAATATTTTTTTTTAATTTAAATTTTGATGGTTAACTTGGTGAAATGAAGGGATGTTTGAAATGTATAGTAGAAAAGGGTAGTATTTTAACTATTTGGCCAAATACAGAAATCATAAATAAACACGTCAACATACGAGTATCTTATCCACTTAATATTATATGCTAAAATATCAGTACGCAAATTGACTTTAAATTATTCCATGTATATTTTGCTAAAAATAAGTGGATGCCAATACTTATTGCAACGCTATGCTTAGGTATAGCTATTAATTAATTATGCTTAGGTATGCTATTTTATGTATAGTGTATAAAACATTCTCTGAAAATAAAATTAAAATTGTCTATACATGTTCAAATTCATGGAATTCACAGATATATTGGAAACAAGGTTATATATTTCTGACTTTAGGAAAATTATGGTGTCCTCCTCTGAAACATTTACTTTAAGCTGACGTAGACATTAGTCTCAAAGAGCATGAATTTCGTTTCGTAACAAGGTATACGTTAATATTACCATGATTGTTAGAATTGTGATACCCATATCTGGATAAAATTGTGACAGAACATATACTAACTATTTAGATGGTTCATAACTTGCTTTTCCAGTAGAAATGACGATTGGTCTGGCGGGGTTACTTCTATAATGGATCTTAATCAATCTGTGATAGATCCTATGTACCAAAGGAGGTGATCTACTAATAACATTCATCATCAATTTTAGTTAACTTCCAGAATGCTTTGCTAGTTTTTGTTAAAGAGATTATTACATATTTCAGAGGTGCTGCAATTTAACAATTGAGATCTACATCTCGTAATTATGTATCCATTTTGATAATATATTCAGCCATATATATGTATTATAATAGAACTATAAATATAATAAGACTATAAGTCTTAATAGAACTATGACTTCTCATGATTTTTTTTTAATTAACAAAACAGAATTTTTTTAGGGAGTTTCATACCCTTTATTAATTTTCTCTGTAAATATAACGTTTACACGTCAATAATTTTTGCGTATGTTGTTTTTTGTAAGCTCTGGCAGAAAGCTCTATGCAATTTAACATTATTAAAGCCTTTGTTATCTGGAATAAAATTAAAACCATAACCAACAAGAGATTTTTAATTCATTTAGTCGTTATTTAAAAGGAAATATTAATAATTTAATATTTGTAAATTTATGTCATTCACTATTTAAATAAATTAATTGAGTTTTGTTTTAAAAAACTTCAATAATCTTTATTGAGAGATAAAGACCAGCATAAACATAGATTTGAAAGTTACATTCCAATAATTAAATAACACGTCATTATAAAAACAGGAAAATTGTGATAGTATATCATATAGTACCATATTCCAGTAATTTTTTGTTTAGTTTGTTCTCATGGTAATGACGCAGTACTTTGTTATTTAAAATGTCTCTTAAAAAACTAAAGTAACGTGCTGATTAAAAAAACCTTTGTAAATATTTTCATTAAAAAAATTACAAATGTCAAACTGGTATACCATTAAAATAGCGTGTCAAACAACATCAGTACTCTTTAGTTAGAGGTGAACTTAGAGGTGCCTTATTTTTGCATATAAATAATGAAAACATTGATTTACATCATGGTAAATGACCAAAGCTAAAATGATCTTGTGCAAAAGATCAATACTGTTATGAAATTAATTAAAATAATTTCCAGTCTTCATTAATTAAGTTTAACAAATTAAATACTATAAACATTAGTAAAGGTGTATTCCAATTAGATTTAGCATTAACGGGAACAATAGTTTGTCCACCTTGGTTAAGAGCTAGCAAATGGTTTACTTATTTATTCTAGTACTCCTTTGTTTACCCCAGCTTTCCAGTTATTTAGTTTGTCTCATTTCTTTTTTTGCCATTTAAATTACCTCTTTTGCCTGCTTTTCTTTTCAATATAACAATCCGATTGCCAATTTAAATTGCTTCATCTCATGTAATAATCTGACAAAAACTAGTTAATTTTGATGAAATAGTGCTATTGCGTAATTCGTTACTAAGGTTTAGACATATTAATGCATGCTGGTCAGAGACCGAACTACTTCGACACACATATATTTAAAATCCTTGAAATCTAGCCATTATGATAATTATTATTTATAAATGAATATGTCTACACAATAGTAATTAATAATTATTGTTTTGTAATGATTCTGGTTAAATTTAAATAGAAAACAACCGAATAGACCTTAAAAAATATAGCTTGTTAACATTTTTATTATTTTCTATATTTAATAAGAAATTTTGTTTATCTTCGCATTACCTTTTCAGCTACATAAAAGTCTTGTCATTGATTATGTACACTGATTACTAACCTACTAAATCCAGTAGTTATTCAAGATTTTAAGCATGCAATGACTCAACCGAAACATGTGACATGATGAAAACAATTTTGTTTTTATTTTCTATAAGTTATTTGCTTTTGGTATAGTTTCAAGTAGCTAAATAGTATATTATTATTATTATCATTATTGAAGTAATTTGCAAACGGTTTCCGTGTCGGGTATTGCCAGGGAATAGGATGTGGTTTTTTAGTGGGTCGGGACCCCCAACCCCACATACCCTAAGCAAGACGTCTTGCTAAGGGATCTGATGAACAGATTTTTCCACATCCTACGACGAAAAAAAAAATATTATTATTTGAGCGTGACTATACTATACTATACTATATCTTCTGTACTAAAGTACCCCAGCAGTTAGCTTCAACGACTACAAGAAGCTCAGCACTTTTACTGGTTCCAGTGGTAAAAATTTTTCTATGGTTTTTGTTGAGTGTACCGAAGCACCAACCTCTGTGCAGCAAAGTTGCCTTACAGTCAGTCAGCAGGTGCAATAGTATTCCTTCTACTTTGAAGAATCTGCATAAACCATCATTGATACTGTCAATTCAGGCTACCTACGTTTAGGGAGAAAGTAACTTCCTTTCTCCTTCTTCGGGTTCTTACGTTCACTTGTGGGAGGTTGGTTCCCACTAGTTAGCGCTTTTGACCGCCTCCGCTTCTGGAGGATGGTCTCCAGACTTCCTTCTCCTTAGTATCATGTAGGGGAAAATCCCTGTTTCTCTATCGGTGGTAGTTTGTCCGCTCCAGCAGAGCACCGCATACCAAAGTATGGCTATTTACTCAAGGGGGTTGCCTGGTACACTTGAGGTTCCGTTCCAAATACGGTAACTCCTGTATCACCCATCCTTCGGCACGCATCGCATAACACCTTAGATTGGGGCTGGGATAAAATGAGGGGATTTGGGGATTAGGAAGGTTGTGAAACGAAGGTGGTCAGACCCAGCCCCTGATCACCTTCTCCTTCTCTTTCGTTTGTCCCTGTATATAGCAGGTTAACAGAGTATCATCGTGAAGGCCGAAAGTCGGAGTTGAGTGTTAGAGGCTATTAGAGGCGCTTAATCACTCCATTACTACCCCAAAAATAGTTATAATTACTGTTGTAATAAAAAATTATTTTGTATTTCAGAAGGGTTTTGACTTATGTAATGAAGACATGAGGATCAATATATTATATATAATTATTTATTTCTTTGACTCTTTTTATTCACAAACAATGAATGCATATTTTTTTTAAAAAAAAAGGTATGAGGATATTTTAGTATTAAGCTATTCCCTGCACGTTAGTTTTTTTATTAAAAGAAGATTTTGTTCAATGGAAGTAATTCAAGCTCATCAGACCTAGAGGCTTTCTTATTTCGTTCAAGGCATTATTTGTTAAAGAATGCGATCCAATTCCCCTGTACTTCTCAACATTCCACCAACTACCCCTTCTAGATTTTAATCAATTTCTTATCGGTGTCTATTACTCCTAGACACCATAATTCCGAACTACATTCTCCTCGTATTACCAAGATGTTTATTAAAAAATGTTTCAGTGTTTGATATTTGTGAGTAAATTTTTGTCTAACTAAATGAAACATACAAAATATTTTTGAATAAATATTTAGCTAAATATTGACAGTGTTCACACTTAAAGGCTTTCATCTTTTAGTGTTTGTCTAGGAGAAGAAAGTGTGATTTATTTATTATTTGCCACCCATTTTAGTAACAGGTGAACGAGATTTTAATGTTGATTCTAAATCGTGCCTATCACAAGTGTATTTAAAGTAGGGACCTTTAATGAGTGACATTTAATGACCGACACCGGACCGACATCCACTCCAAGGGTGACAGCTTACACTGGAGTGAGCATGCATGGGTTTATTAAATATTCATGTTGTTTTAATTTAAAAAAAAGTTTAAATACCAGTAATAAAATTAATATTTCTATTTCTGTGTACAATTTCAAATTTTAAAGCATCTCCCTTTTAAAAATGTACAATGTGGTCCAATTGTCCAAATTGGTCCACCAGTTAATTTATATATCAGACATAAATTTCACCAAATTTCTTATTTTTACTTCATTTGTGATGTGTAGTCCAGATTTAACTATAAGATTACTGCTGGAATCTATTAGACTGTAACTAATGGACTGGTGTCTCCAAGCAAGGACATCGGTTTTATTAGTTGAGTAGAGTTCTGAAATAGTTCGGTTAACACAGATTCCCATTAAAATGTTACTATTAAACAGGAAAGATGGTCAGAGTGAGAAGTTTGATGGTATTCAGATCTATTCATCTTCAAAGCAATTAATATTTACTGAACTTTATCACCTCCCAGCTTTTGTTATAACTGTTCTATTTTTGCATTGAGTGAATTTTCTTACCAACATTGGTTTTGCACACTAATTAATATTTCAGTCATAAAAAGCTCTTTGTTCAACTCTTTAGATGTCATTTGGTCTTAAGATTTGAGTTGGGCAAAATTTAGGACCTCAGTATAGAATCAATAGGTAATGTGGCTTGCCTATTACTAGAATGAATGCTAGATAATAGGTGAGCCAGGATTTCCTCCTTTATAACAGCTCTAAAAGTGGCAAGTATTACAAGTGTAGATGTTGGAAAACAAACAAACGGATATGATTAGCCATCTACTCTAGTCCACAAGTGTATTTATTGATTCAACTACTTTGGTTGGCAAATATTTTATGTGCTGAATTTTACAAAAGCAATAACATTAAAAATAAAATCAGAAAAAATTATTTGGTAAAAACTTTAATGGATTTCTGTTTGATAGTGTTTGACGACTTCTTGAAATTCAATAACTTTTGAATTAATTAAACTGGGTTCTTTTGGGACTCCTCGTGTATGGGACACAGCTATATCAGAAGTGCTCATATTTATCGGGGTAAGTATTTATGAATAATTATATGGCTGCAATCAGCATGTTGGTATTCCAGAGAGATATGCGAATTGACAGAAATGAGTGTGAGATTTGCCTGAAGAAAAGTGATATGAGCACTGCCAACAGTTTAAGCTGAGGTTTACCAACAACCATCGGGTAACTGAGAGATGGATTGAAGGTGAGGCAAAGCTAATGCCTGTGGGCTTAATGTACTGACTGCAGTGTTCTAATTAGTAAGCCAACTGCTATAGTGAAGCCAAATCTCTGACTGTACTATTAGCTTCTCAAGGTTTACAAAATCCGATCAAGCTATTATAGGACCCCATCATATAGTGTAGAAGTTAAAATCCTTGAGATACAACAAAGGATGAAGTAAATTATTAGATATTCTATGAATCCTGTTGCTTTTTCAGCCCAAAGTCAGTGTAACAAATAGGAAGGAGCTTCACCATTTGTGGGAACAATAATTTTATGACTATTAACTGAAGTGTCAAAAAAAAGTATATTTTTTTAACTTCATGAAAATTGCTACACCTACAGGAGCTGTCACTCAACTTTCGTAGACAGGGACTTATTCGTAGTTATTCGCATGCAATGCACAGTCCTATTCTTATGTCTTGGAAAGCATGTTGTAGGGAATGGCCGTTTTTAAGAGCATCACTAACTTAACAGTGGTCATCCCAATTATAATGCTGCAGCTGGTACATTCAGTCCACAGGCGTTAGCTTTGCCTCACTGTTTACTGGCCTCTTAGGTGTATAGTAAACATCAACCTAAATTTATGTGACACCACATACTCTATTTTTTCATGCTGATGCTCACTAATTTCTCTCAATTCTTAGGTATTCTTGGAACATCAAATATGCTTACTGGGAACTATCCAATAATCGATGTGCATTTACATGGATGATTTGACCAGCGACCAACGATTCTTTCTGTGTACTATAGTGTACGTTATAATACCTACTATAGTTGAATTGTAGCACTACTGTAATTGTGAGGTTAGTAGGTAAATGTCTGGACTCATTTATTTGGTTTGTCAGTATATATTATTTCATGATCGTTTGGTTTCCTTGAGTCAAGAAAAAGCTGTTAATCTAAGAAGGTTGTACCTTCTATTTTAACAACAGTCCACATGGATGTGATTGGGAAATTCTCAGGGAGAGACTCTAAACAAGGGGGTTTGGTTGGGTTAGGATTTTCGTGTCTCCGTTGGTCACCAGTCTATTAGTGAAGTGGTCAATTGATTCCAACCGGAGATCACTTTGAATACCCACATTTGGATCAATCAGGCACTTAATCCTTTTAGCCATTGACTTTTCTCAGTTATTCCTTGTGCTTTTTCGATGGAATTAGACTCACTAATATTTCTTCCTAAGCAAGTAGTCTGTTCAACACTTTTAAATACTACTTTGTTATAAATCATTGTACAGAAGTTAGATTATTCCTAATTCCATCTGATTTTGTTTCATATTCTTTTAATCCATTTATTTAGAATGATCCCTATTTCGTCCGTGTTGAACTAAGTTATTTAATGGAATATTATTATTATTATTAAAGATATATTTACCACAGAAACCTTGAAAATAAATTATGAGTTTCTTTATATAATTATAAGTGTATTTGTGCTTAACAGTGGACATAGAATCTCCGGTTTTAGCTAAACTTGATCAGTTACATACATCAGCTGCTCTTAAGAAGCAAACCAGTGATGTTGAACAAATTATTTTTTATAGATTAGTAAGTTTTGCAATTTACTTAGGCATATCTGTATTGTAAAAAAACAGGTTACCTAAAGATATAATGCTTAATAACTATTCATTTTTTTTTTAGTCTTATATTGTTTAAAACTATTCTCTGTGTTAAAAACACAAATCTGCATATATAATTGAAAATTATAATATATTTTTAATACCTGGTATTTATTTTATTCAAAATCTTCAAACCTAAAATACAATTACAACAGTCAAGACTTGTAATTATCAGGCAGACAATGCTTCCGAAGAGCTTTTGAGTAGAATCGTGTTGGAAGTTGCAATTATAACTCACTAACTGAGAGGAGGTCTCTCAACTAATCCAAAACAACTTGTTCAATCTATAACAAGTGGAACACGAATAAGAAATGTTCAATATTGTAATACCATTAAATAATACTTCAAATACTAATACTAACTATAGACATGAGTGAAAGTCAGATATCTCTCTGTGTTTGTTTAAACAATGATCATCCCAAAAACGACTTTAAAATTTTAAAGAAATTTGTCACACTGTCTTAAAATTAAAAATTATTTTAGTCAGACTATGGAAAATATATAGAATAGAATTTAAATATAGTTAGTATATATCTTGCAATCATGTTTATGGATATGTTATTGTAATAATGAAACTTTTTTGTTTATTTTAATTATTCGTACTTCCCGAATACCTCTAACAAAATAACTGATGTCATTGGTTAGGCCTTGAAAAGCTTTTTATGATTGATTTTTAAGTTGTCTGCATCTAAGTGTATAAAAAAATATACTAGATAAATGAGATTACAACAAAATTAAAATTGGATTTCATTATTTCAAAAGCAACCATCTAAAATCACTGAAAAATATTTACTACTTACTTGCTTCTTACATCCGACAGACCGATATCCGAAGTAAGTTGCAGCTGTTAATTCCCAATTTTTTTTTTTTAGATTTTATAATGTCCATAAGATTTCCATTACCAATCATTTTCCTAAGGGCATTACTTGCTGTTTTAGGGTTTGGGCATTCTTAAACTATGTGTGATTGAGTTTCTACAGACAGATATTTTTATTTGCACAATTTTGTAGTCTAAACTCACTGTAATAGACGGAGTTTATTACGAATTTTAATCACTATAAGAATTAATCTTAAAATTTTCTCTGTAAAAAATTAAAAAATCAATTTAATCATTTAAGCTTACAAAATCTGAAGGAACCGTTAATGTAGTAAATTGGCATATGCCTATACTTTCATAGTGTAATTATACTAGTCATAATCCATGAATTTTTATCAAGTATGTTTCATATTAGTATTGCTGTTTTTAACATCAGATAATTTTCTTTTCCATTTCATACCATTAGTAAAATTAAGAAATTTAAGTTAATTGGTTGTAATTATTAAACGTTGTTCTTTTCCTAAATAGCTATAAATTTCATAGATAATCTTTTTTCATTAGTATAGATTATAATTCATAGATAAACTATTATTTAGTGCAGGGTCTATATCGACTCCCAGAGGTCGATGAGGGAGCCAAGGGGGTTCATCAACTCACTAGAGGTCGATAAGATAATAGTGGCGAAAGAGGGGTCAACGAATATTTAGTGTCATAGTATAGTTTGTAAAAACCCAAATTCACAAAAGGGTTGAAAAGCAAAAAAAATATTCGAAAGTGTTTTGATAAATAGTAGTACAAGCTAACGCAATTCTGACTAAACAGACGAACTTGGACAAAATTAATGATATGTAGCTAAAACTCTCCTGATCTGAACCCTAAATCAGAACTTCTATCGCTGTTAAAAAAAATGTTGTTCTAATTAATGCCATCTATTTTAGTAAAAGAGGTATATTATCATATTATTTTGTTGTTCTCCAGTAGTAAACTGACAGATAAAACATATTCATCAATATAATTTTCGCTTCAGTTTAAAAGATATTTGTTATATTTCAGGCATTTTGGCAAATATAATAGAGCACGTCCAGAGAAAATGCCATAATTTTATATGCATTGTACAGTTAATCAGAAATTTCATTATATGTAAGAAAAAATTTGGTTCCATTATATTTCTATGAACGCCATCCAATTTTTTGACATTACAAATGCATAAAAAATATTAGCTGCTGTCAACAATCTGAAAATATATGTTGCTTTCAATGTTGTTTCTATAAAGTGTCAATAAGAAGAAAAATATTGTGGAAGGGTTTGACGTGAAAAAATGTTAGGGGACCCCAGATTTACTACTATAAATCATCAATACAATATATGATCATCATGTTTTATCTATCAGTATGAAGTATACTCCTATTTTCTTTTTTTCCCTTTTTTTACTTTACTCTAAGTAAAGTATAGTGATCCTGAAAAAATTGGATCTCGATATTTTGACGAAATTACATGTTTTGAGGTCCCAGAAGTCGTTTTATGAAGTTTTTTCTATGATATCTGTGTGTGTGTTAGTGTATGTGAGCGTGTGTGTGCGTGGGTGGATGGGTTGATGGGTGTGTATCCAAAGTTTGTTAACAAGCTATGATCCAGAATCTTTGATGGATGAAATTGATATTTTACACAAAAATGGGCCTCATAATATAGATGAGCTATATTTTTTTGGGAGCAATTATTAATGATGGGAAAGTCACTTTTTTTTGCCAATAAACTATTTTAGACTACATTGTTTATCTCTTAAACTACTAATTCTAGAGTATTAAAATTATTTTATTATCATTGAGGCTGCAAGTGTAATATAGGAAAAAATAATTTCAGATTTTTAACTCAATGGGAAATATTTTTTTTCAATAAAATGTAAAAATATTGACTTATAGTTAAATATGATAGTTTTTGAGAACGTACAAGCAATACTGATTGACAAATCAAAATGAAACAATACCTAAAAATAGAACATTATGTGAAAAAATGAGTTGATATAATCTTTTTAAAATTACATTTACCACAAGGTCGTTAGAGTACATTTTCTTTTTTAGAAAGGCTAAACGGCTCGTTAAAAAACCATCAATTTTTTCCAGTAAATTGAACAAAAAAATAACAATTATAAAAAAATATTCATGAAATTTCAATCACGACGAAGAGGAATAAAACAATAAAAACGGAATATTGATCCTGGACTTGTGATTTATTTGCTATACTTGTTGTATTTGTTCACATTTATTTACATTGTTTATATTAACATAGACATTTTTTGAGTGACCAAAACCAAAAAAGATCAAAAAAGTAAACCATCATTAAAATTGAAATCAATCGTTTAAAAAATTATAAAGTGAATGTATCCTATATTTTAAATTAAAAATGATCTTAAAACGACATTTTTCAGAGAAACAGAAATATTTTTAAGCATTAAATAGAAAACTTTGTCTTAAATCTTCAACGTAGAAGTAGATTAAATGAACTATGTAAGAGATCCACTGGCTATTGGAAGAAAAGCTATAATTACTGTTGTAGTTATACTAATGACATTATATGTATCAGTATGTGACATATAAAAATAAGCATATATATAGATAAGTATATCAATCACTATCTATACTACTTCTAGGAACGAAAGTCTAATAAACCTCTCCCATTTAGACATTCATATGATACCTAAATGGGATATTACGAGTACTTATTATGCATCCAAGAAGAATGATATGAAGTTTACTTATTGTGTAGTTGAGTGTAGGCCACTCCACTATATTTCATATATTATTAAATTTATAATTTACAAAAACCTGTTTTCATTTTATTCCATGTTCATAACTACTTTTTAGTATTCAATCTAAAATTATATTAATGTAGGCTTCTCTATATTTTGATTGGAATGGGGAAGACACACTATGTTTCCACTAACAAAAAAAAATTTTATCCAAAATCCATGCACTAGTTTCGAACACTAGTGTTCATGGCCATGTGACATGGTCCTTAGTAAGGTAATATCGACTGTTTAAGGAGTATAAGGACACTTACTTCTTGTGTGTGGAGACTTAATGTTTTTTCACATTTCTAATCATGGGTAAATACCAATAATTTGGTGAGATAATAGAATTACTTTTGCTTTCAAACATACTGCTTCAATTAATAATGTAAATGAATTAAATGTATTTATATGTTATGATAATAAAGTAAAAAAAAATACACAACTGATTACATGACTCAAAATGAAATATAGTTCTTAAAATAATTAATTATTTGAATATAATCTCGCAATATAGTTACCAGTTCTCAGTGAAATTTTAAATAATGGTTCAATCTTATTGAGTATAGTCTTATTCCTTGGTTTTTAACAAACTCTTTGAATTGATAATAACTATGTACGTAAACTCTACCACATGAATTTCCAACACATTCAAAATTAATTAAAATAGTACTCAACAAATTACTCTAGTTTTAATTATTAGTCATCGTGATTCATTTGATTTTTTTTACAAGGTTGTTAATGATTACATTTTTTCCTATAATTAGTAAAATAGTAATAACTGCATTATAACGAAACCTTGAATTAAATAGCTAGTCAATTAACTTAATAATATATTTAATTTTAGTGATGTTGAGTACACACCGACACAATTTTTTAAAAATATAGAATATATTATTATCGACCAACCTGAACAGTCAATTTATAAATCCCACTAATGTATGTATTATTTCCATTTTTCGTCTTGTATTATTGAATTATCTATTTAAAAAAAAATTATTTAAAGTTAATATAGATAAGATAGAACTATATTTTGTTGAATACAACTCACCAAATTTATAGGTCTGATTATTTCAGATTTAGCATTATTTCATATTTAATGTATAGTATATTTATTTATTGATTATTTCCTATTGGAAACACTGGATTAATTTCGCATCAACTGTCTTTCATATTTTTTTCATCATGGCGTCATTTGATAACTATAAACGTTGTTTTTTTAATCGAAGTTTAGAAAAAAGAATTTATATATATATATATCAGTTTAAAAGTTATTTTATTAATTACATTACTCAGTGAGCACACGTGTGACCTTGTTTTTCTGATTATATAAGTGCTTGAAAAGAGAGGAGAAAAAACTCTGCATATCAAAAATAAGGTTAGTACACAATTTAAAATGATCTTCTTTTTTATACTACATTGTGTGTAAATATAAATATTAAATGATGAAAAGAAATGTACATTGAGAAATGATATACTACATTATAGTAGTGCAAGAAACAAGGAAAATATTATTAATTAAATAATGCCACTAAAACATTCAAACATTTTTAACACCAACTCATTTAAATATTATACAATTTCAGTGTAATTTAAAAAATCTTATTCTAACACAAAAATGATGTAATATATCCCCATTTCATTATTTAGAATATTATATAATTAATAGTTTTTCTATATATTAATTACAATAGATGCAATTCAAATACAATCTTCTAATATTAGAAAAAAAAGAAGATAAATAGTAATATTAAAAATTTTATTTAAAGAAAGTAATATCACAAATATTAGTAAACTATGTTGTAATATTACTAATGATTCAGTATTTAATGATATTTTAATTTTGATATTGTTTACAACCTTATATATACAGTAATATATTAACTTATTATTATTATAATGTATTAACTTATTACTTAAAGCATTATTTTAAGTAATTTTTTATAATATTTACAACTTTATGCATAAAGTTGTAACATAATTTCAACAACATTGTTGAAATTTATTTCTATATCACCTTCATAGTGTTTATAATTATTTTTAAACGTGAATTTCAATATATTTTTAATAAATGGTATGCTTACTAAATGTTTAAAACAAGTTCTTTGTAATTATAAATTTTAAATTACGTTGATGGATTTTAAATTAAGCGATGTAACATCAGTTGTAATGAACTCTCTCTTTCACTTTCCTGCTGATGACCTAAAATTGGAATGAAGCCAAACAATAATTTGCTCCATACTTTAGTTCATGTGAAGACCACGAACATGATTAAAGCATAAAATAAAGTAATTAGCTTTCAAGATAGATACTGCATGATTAAATGTGTTTTGTGATTTAAAACTATTAACAAATTATTCCAAAAACCAAAATGCTTTTGTTTTATAAATTAAGTACACATAATATAAATTAATTACTTTTCAGTTTGATATAACTTTATATTTTATTTATCAATTTGTAGTAATAGTTCTACAGTTTTACTTTCTATTCGATACGTAAACTCATGCACAGATTTAAATGAAATGTGTAATGGCAAGTTATCAGTTGTTCTTTTCACACCATTTAAAACAATAAACGTATATTGAAATCTTTGTCATAAATACTCACAATGCACGAAGTGGTATAATATTTAACCTTAGTAAAAACATATAATCATTCTAAGGCATTTTGGAGTGTTGATCACAAAACAAACACCTATCACTTTCTCGCCGACGTTTCGTCAATATTTATTAACATTTTCAAGATTATAATACATAAACAATAAACGTCAAAAATAAACAGTATTTAGCATAATTACAAATATCTGAATTTGGGTTGCTTACTTCAATGTAACTAATATTTGACGGCAGTACTTAATAATGTTAGCACAAATTAAAGATTAAAGTAAACGGTTTACATCAATAATTGTTAACTATTATAATGGTCTAAGATAAATGTAAGAAATATTTCAACCTAGTGGTATGTGAGTAAAATAACTCCTGAAAATATGAATTTAGCAACAAATTGACTAATAATGAAATATAAAAAAAAGTATGTCTAATTGTATAAAGTTGGGAATAAATATGATATTACAAAACAAAATAGAAAAGCGCTATAAACTAAGTTACTTAACCTTTACTAAAAGTAAACAATTAATTTTGGATTCTTGAACTAAGTCGTTTGTATGTGTTAACATTGTCAATTATTCCATGAGATAGTCAACTATTAGTTAAGTTTCATGTTATTTTGAAGTAGTCAACTCAAAATACAAGGCATTTATAATCATGTTAAATACTGTTTATTATAATGTATCTATATGATTTTGATGTGCATTGTTTTTTTAATATAGTTTTTAAAAATGGCAATAAATACTGACAAAACATTGGTCAGAAACTGATTGATGTTTGCTTTGTTACCAACTCTCTACAATCAGTTGGAATAATTGCTAAACTTATTCGAACAACAACACAGCTTACTTAAAAAATATTTATTAACCATTATATATTTATTGATAAGACTGCAAAACAAATATCAACAGTTTAATGAATTTGTTTTTATTTCAAAATTAATGTATATGTCAATACAAAGAATAGTGAATATAATGAATAACAAATTTGTTTAATTTTTTAAAGAAAAAAAGAAAGTTAAAGAAGTAAAATGAAACATTATGGATCCTAATCGGAAAATTATTTGCAATACAAACTTAAAAGAATGTAGCAATAAGAACTGATTTTATAACTCTAAAGATTTACTTTTGTGTTTTGTAAGAACTATATTTAGTTACCTGAAATTGTTTTTTTTTACTTAGATTACAAATGTCTAACTATATTAACAATGTAAATATTAAATATAAAGTAAATATAATGTAAAGTGAGATAGTAGATAATAAAGTGAGAAAGTAGTGATAATGTAAAGTGAGTCATTTCTGTTGATTTTTTATTCTGAAATTTGGCACTCCTGATATTACATTATCTGAATAATAATTCCATATTACGAGTATCTTTAATAATATCAATCATAATATTTGATTATTTATAATAAAATATCTTTTATTTACAACATTCATTATTTAATTTGTTCATTTCTCTATATGTCTTAAAATCCCACGATTGGAAGGTGGCTACAGTGTTTTGGTGGCTACTTTTTATTGGTCGGTAAACTATTTTGCGACTCCTTACTATTTCTTCCTCTCCTTTTTTGAAGACAGCATATAGCCAATATGTGATTGAAAATCATGAGTAATAGTCTCTCCTTTGTATTTCCTAGTTGTAACATCAAATATATATATACTTATATACGAGTTCATGTCTGAGCTAAGAAATGAAGTAAAGCAGAAGAAAGAAGTCTAAAGTTAGAACAGGAAGGAGGTAACACCACAGAAGGTTACAATTATCATATTGTAAAAGCACTAATGAGGCTAAGCTTTAGACTTGTTAACGCACTCGCCTCTGGGCTGGTAGTCCGGGGTTCAATCACCAACTGGCTCTCTATTTATTCACGCAGTTATTTTACTTAGACGTTACTCGTTAAAGATCGCTACTCGAAATGTACATGAGCTAGGCAAAACTTAGGACCCCCAATGTAGAATCACCGACCAAACAAAAAGGCGGTAAACGGCTGACGTTATAACCTGCTAGGGGATCGGTTTAAACAATAAAAAAAAAAAGCTGCAAACTTCAGTCTATTCATGAGAATAGTTTAATTTAACTAAACTGTAGAAATGTTTAATTTTGTCCTGACTCAAAGATATTTTAATTGATCTGCATGTCCATTACTCTTTTGTGTGTGTTGCTTTCAACATCTCTTGATTGATGTTATTCATTCAAGTTTGAACTGATTTATGAAATGGTGCTATTGTTTGACAACAAGAGCTCATCTATACTGAAAACCTCTCTTAATCTATCCAATCATATCCCACGGCATAACGACACCCGTATAGAGGCATATACTATTTAAAACTACAGTATATTTTTAAAAACATTTTTACTTTAAATTATATTTTATACTCTGTCAATGATTAAATAGTTTAGATATGAAAATTTTTATAACTTAAAATGAATAAGTTTCAAATTATAGGAAATAATATAAAATGCACAATTCATATATGTCATAGTGACTACTGTAGCACAAAATTAACATTTCAGAACAGTGAAAATAATTTGACTCTTTGTTGATTTAGGCTGAGGAAAAGGTAAACACTCCAAAGGTTATCCAATATTAACTTTAATTTGAGTTTTAATTTAAAAACGCAGATACAGTTTTGCTAACACTTAAATAATTTTTTATCAAGGTATCATTTACTGTTGATTTTGTTTAACTATTTACCATATCATTTTTTTATTTTAATACTTTATATGATATCAATAATCTTGTCAAGCAAACTAAGCAACTAAAGTTTATTGGTATTTGGTCAGTTCTTCAGGTTAAAATTAAACTCTCAATGCCAAAGTATCGGTTTTTATTTTAAACAATTTTTGTAAGCACAAGTATAAATTTTGAAAAAAGAAAACTAAGTATTACATTACAAATTATTTTGCATGAAAAATAGTCTATGAATTTCAACAACAACTGACTGAACAGTGTCACGTGTTCATTCAAACTAAACAGTTGTTGAAATTCACAGACTATTTTTCTTTGTCAAATAATTTGTAATATAATACTTAGTTTTTCTGTTTCAAAATGTATACTTCTGCCTGTGACAATGATTTTAAATAAAAACCGAAACTTTAACATTGAGAATTTATTTTGAACCTGAAGAACTGACCAAGTCCCGAAAAACTTTATTTTATATATATAAATATTGATAAAATTCTTTTATCAATCGATATATTTTTATATATCGATAATATATCAGACTACAGTTGTTAAAAATCCACATACTATTTTTCTTTGTAAAATAATTCGTAATGTAATACTTAGTTCTTCTGTTCAAAATTTATACTTCTGCCTATGAAAAAGTTTTTAAATAAAAACCGAAACGTTGGCAATGAGAGTTTAATTTGAACCTGAACAACTGACTGAGTCCCGATAAACAATAGTTTTGTATATATATATATCACATAAACACGTGAAATAACAATCAATGATCAAACCACAATATGAAAAACAAGACTATGATCAGAGTCAGTTGGGTTTTTGACTCTGACGGAGACCGCTTGTTGCGGTTGAAAGATCTGAGTCTTGTATTCCCATTTTCATATTGTGGTTTGATCATTTATATATAGTTCAATGTAGTAAAAAGACCATAGAGAAATTAAAAACACACCTACAGTCTCTAGTTTTTGCTTTGAACCGTCTTTAGGAAAGATAATGGTCTCTTATCTCTCATGAAGACGGTTCAAACCAAAAATTAGAGACTGTAAGTGTGTGCTTTTGATTTCTTTATGTTTCTGTTGTTACATTGAACTATATTTGTCCGTTTTGGATCGTATTTCCAACAAAAAAGTATATATATATACTTTATTTGTAGTAGCTCTCTGACCAGATAGTTTAGAAGGCCTCAGATCTTATTTTTCTTCATTTTGATTTTTCCCCAACGGATTTTGTTTCATATACATATCTTAGGTGTTGCTGGTCTGAATACAGACTTAACAACCAGTCACCGCACAGTATTCAGACCACAACACCTAAGATACGTATATACGAGACAAAATGCCGTTGGGGAAAAATCTAAATGAAGAAAAATAAGCTCTGAGGCCTTCTAAATTATATATATATATCAATGTTCAAACCACTATTAAGAAATAAGAAATTATTTATTCACGTTTTCCTAACTCATAAATTAAGTTCAGTTTTAACGTTTACCAAGACCACTTATTTCATTGGAAAGATTTTAGTATTTTTCTATTTCTTACAGTGGTTTAGACGTTTATATGTATGCATATATTTATATTTCCGGAATATAATAACAGTTTATTTAATTAGATTATTTACTAATGCAGTCACTATACCTTCTCCAATTACGATGGGAGTGTAGTAGAAGTACCTATCTGCTTACCCATTAATAATGGATATGTGAGTATAAAATTTGGTTAATTTCGTAGATGAGGCATAAAATTGTGCAGCAAAGTTGGACGGCTTTTAGTATCATACTTGTAAAAACAGCGATATTAATTACTTAGAATTTTATTAAACTTGAAAAGGGATATTACTTTTCATGAAAACCTGACACATATCTCTTTTATAATGGCTTTTGTTCCTGTTGCTCCTATCATATTTTGCAGGAGTATTACTAACAATTTCATACTACCTATAAATGATGACATACCTACAAAACTTTCTGGGATTCTTCTTAAAACTGCAATCAGAAACATAATAGCTCTACTGATTCATTTTAGCATTTAAAAACGGAGATTTATTAAACCATGAATGATAAACTATGCAAGATATTTTCAAATCAACAGATGAAATGTTTTCTATTCATATGCATTCGGTGGGGAGTTGTGGGGTGATGGGAGGGGTTTTGATTATGAATCCTCAAAAACATGCAGAATAAACTATATTTTAAACAACTTTCAATTTTTTTTAAAACTACCAGAGAACTTTTCAAACAAATCATAAATATTTTTGGTACAGATTACTGTCATAACACTGTATTTATTGAGATAGGTGAATGAACAATTTTTTTCTTGTTTACTGGATAGCATATCTCTTGTATCATACAGTGTTTATATAACAAAAAAAATTGAGTTTTTTTATCAGCTATTTGATAACAATATTGATTAGGAAAACTGTATTAGGTGATTGCTGAAAATAGTACTTATTTTTAGTTTTTCTTTTTTTGAAAATGAGTGAATTTTAAAGAAATAAAATTTGGGTGTACTTTTACGAAGCATTTTAATTATTTATCAGACCTTATCAATCTATCGTAACTTTGAATTTTGATGTGTTTTGGAACTATTACTAGGACTACTATACTACTACTACTACTACTACTACTACTACTACTACAACTACTACTAATAAAACTACTAGTCAACGCCAATCCTTGGCAGTGTAGCCAATTGGTGACGCACTGACTAATAATAACGGCTTCCCTGAACATCGATCCTTTTCTGTGACTGTTTGATCAAGGGTCAATCAAGCCTTGATGTGGGCTGCATCCAATTTCTCGTATCAACAGAATGGATATTCTGGGCTGTTGACAGTGGCGTACAACTATCCCCCCGTTGTAGTTGTACTGTCTGGCGTTGTAGTTGTACAGTAGTGGCGTACAACTACTACTGTCCGTTAATAATCAGTTAATCTTCAAAGTTCTAGAAGGTTCTCAAAATATTTATTTTCATGGAACTTTAGTGTATGATCAAGTTTTAGACTAGTGTTATTATCCCCAGACTTTGATCGTATTACAGTTTGTACTCATATACATACACAGCCGTCATCAAAGAAAACCAAAGATTTTTCAAAACAAAAATTATTTGATGAAAAAAAATTAATTATTCATAAAAAAGCTGTTCATATTATTAATAAATCTCTATATGATCAGCAAATTCTAGTCTTATTATTCAAATTTATAGAGAAAAGAGACATTCATAATGAATGAAATACAAGTGACCAAGGGTTCTTGAGTATTTCGGGGAATCAAAAAAATGAGGTAACAAAACTAAAGGCTTCAGAACTATATAGACAAAGCATGGGGTTTTACAGGTCAGAAAATGATAACTTGCATTCAACCAGAATAGGAATATTCCAGAATATTTTGAAATTTGTTGACACTAAGTGAGGGTACCATAATATTTGTTAAGATTTTATTAATACTTTGATTATCATTACTACATTTAGTTATTTTGGTTTGTTTTGTATTATATATTTTTTGAAATAAAAGTTTTTAAAATTTTTTATCTATCATTTCATTTTTTATCTTAAAAAGCTTTCAGATAGGCTCTGTAAACTACAGTATACAGTTACAACATATGTATGCCAACTATATTTAAAATTGCTTGATTAACTGAAATAAGTAATATTATATATATATATATAAACTAGAATTTAAAAAAGAACACATAGAAAGGAAACCACTGAACTCACTACTATATTTCGATGTCCTCGTCTTCAGGAAAAGAAGTGAATCGCTTTAAAGGCTGATAACGACTGACTTGGCGTTCGAACTGAAGCACTCAAACAGTGTAGCCAACTTTCGGAGGAAAGGTAGTCAGGGAAGATAAAGAGATAAAAGCCAAATAAAAATTAAAAAAGAAAACATTTAACTAAAATAAAATTAAAAGCTGATAACAACTTTAAAAAAAAAAAATGAACGATTGAGGTTAAGTCCAGGAGCCGATCTACCGCCCAAAAGACTAATAAGTGCTTCTTCTGAAGCTCTCAGAGTAACTTTCGAATTAGTCTGATCAATCTGCCTCAGGACCTGTACACGGAAACAGTCATTAAAACTGAGTCCGTGAGAACTGGCATGAGTAGCAACGGGAAGGTCGCTGCGTTTGCCAACGGATGACCTGTGATTATTCATCCGCAGGCTTAGCTTGGTGGAAGCCAAACCCACATAAAAAGAATCACACTGGGTGCAATCCAAACGGTAAACGCAGTTACCAGAGGTACAAGAGGAATTGTGAGGAAAGGAAGGAACAGGATTGATGATAGGACAAGTAAGACATCCACGACGTCCACATTGAACCATACCACCAGCAGTTTTTGGAGGCTTAGGAGAAGAGATGTGAGAGAAGATAGATTGAAGATTAGTAGGTTTGCGATAGGAAATGGAAGGTGGCTCACTAAAGACTGAAGAAGTACAGGAGGAGGAAGAAAAAAGTATAGGGAAAAACTCCCTGACAACTGCACCCAGCCTATGAGCACCAGGAAAATAAGAGGTGATGAGGAAATTAGAGTCACTGCGATCCCTCCTAGGACCTGAATTATGATGAACGTCTGCAGGGACTATACGGTTGTTAATGAAATTAGAAGGATATCCTCGGTCAGAATATATATATATATATATATATATATATAATATATATATATATATATATATAATTTGAAAACCTTGAGAAACACAAATGAAAAAGAGATACAAGGACTCATATTCAATATGTGGACCCTTTTAATAGTCGTTTCCCGGAAAGGGAGTCTGACAAAAATACTAAAGCTAACTTGTAAATTATATGGATTAAACAGCCACAGTAAACAGAAAGAATAAATTGGATACAGTGCTCTAAAGCCTTTTGTTATAACATCATTAGAGAGAGATAAATGAACTAAAACAAAAATATAAGTTAACCTGGTTGATTGAAGTCGCTAGAATTGCTGGTAACCCTGACTGAGTTTAATGTTCCTATAAATAAAGAAGTCTTATAGGAACTTCTTTATTAATAATTTCTTCTTCAATAATAATTGCTTAATTATTCCATTTATCAATCTTTCATCCAATATATAAAGTCCTGGGCTATTGTTCATTAATTTTTCATAAAGGTTTTCTTATGAGTGCATTTTTGATAATATTCCTTCTTCTTTCCGAATGCACAAATAATAATTATTAGCTTTGTCCCAATTAATTACATGCTTTTTGTTTATTATATGCATGAAATACGCGCTCTTTTCGAACAGAAAAGAAAAGGCAAATCTTTCAAACAAGAACTATAAGGAGTGACTAATAAATTCCTTCTTATGAACTGTTCTTCATTATTTGATGTCGTGGTTTGTTTCACTATTTTCATGATAATGTCAATTAATCTTTTTGGATACATTAAAAACAACCTGAAATTTTGTAAATAATTTGGATTTCTTTACTCAGAAACTCTGCACTGCAAATTTTGAATGCTCTCAAAAACATACTACCGAAAACTGATTTTTTAACTTTAAATAGATTAGCAGAGAAGATATGAACATACGATGACACATTTTTTGATTTTCTATAAACACTGTACTTTAATTCATTATCACTCCTGTGTAAAAGTACATCCAAGAAAGGAAGTTAATTATTATTTTCAAGTTCTATTGTAAATTGTATGGATGGGTCAAACGTGTTGAGGGTATCAAATAAGGAGTTAACATTTCAATTATCAGGTCAAATGAATAAAACTTTATCCACATATCTAAGCCATTTAGCATTCGTATGCAGCATTGTTGGCACTCTCAAAAAAACTCTACATAGATTTTACTCAATACTGGGAAGAGACACCACCTCATAACCAAAACAATTTTTTTTTTAATTTCCTTTGAAAAGAAAAATAATCACCCATTGCACAAAGACAAATTAACTCTATTATTACTGGAACAAAAACAGAAAAATCGTGTACATGTTTGATTAGTTTTGTCTATAGCAAACTCAACAGATCTTCGACAGGCACATTTTTAAAGTGGGATTTGACATCAAAGCTCACAAATTTACTAATTCGATAAGAACAACTGTTTAGTTTTGTTAGAAGTTTAAAATTATTCTTAATGTAGCTATAAGAAATGGTATCCAGTAATGGAGATAAAACTCATAGTAACCATTTCGGTAACTTATAACCAGCTGAACCCTTAGAACAAACGATTTGTCTGACAGAACAACCTTCCTTATGTGTTTTGATTTTGTTATCAAATCCTTATTATTGTTTAATAATAACATTAATTGCTTGTTGAATAGATTGTTATAATTTCGAGTGGAGCCTAAGTTTAATAATTTATAGGTATTATTATCAGATAACAAGATTTCTATTTTGAAAGTATAATCTGTCTGTTTTATCAATTCTAACGCTCTCGTTTTGTCGGTTTTGTCAATTTCATTTCTTTGTCACTATTTTTAACGTTTTTATTTTTTTTTAACTTCTGTAAACCGTTTTGGCTAATATGGAACTACTTCTTTAATTGATTTATAAATATAGCCTTTGCACATTGCAATTTTAGTTTCATTAATATTCAACTTTTTCATATTTGAAAAACTATTTACTAATTCTATATAATTAATATCTTTATCGTTTGGAATAAAATTTAAACCAAATCATAAGACAAAATTTTATCTGATCTTATCCCTTGTTTGTAATATTAATTATAAGTTTTTTGTTCGCAAATATTATGCCTTGGACTATTTATTATCAACGATTCACGTTTTTCTTTGTGATGCTCACTTGTTCATTGTCGTTTAAATCTCATTGGTTCATAACAAAAATCATAAGCAAAACTTTTCTATGAATAAGGAATTTGTAATTTCGTTTTTCTCTTCTTCAGGATACAGTTATTAAAAAGCAACTTCACATCCTCAGAACAAACAGAAATATACTTTTTCATTTGTAGCTTTTGAAAACTTTGAAATGAACCATCAATAATTTTGAGAAGCACTTTGACAGCAAGGATTTTGGTACAACCTGTTCCGCGAGACAATCCATCAGGTACTTCAATTTCAATTTAGAAACCTGAGCTTTATGAAGGAACAGATTAACATTTTAAAAGATTAACATGTAAAAGAAAGAACAACAGATTTTAAATGAGGAAAGCGATATGAAAACTAAAGAAACTTTGTACGCGTGGCGTATGAACAAATAATTAAAATAACTCTCGATGTAAAATATGTATTGAATATCCACTGTGAAAACAAATCGTTACTAATTAATGTATTTAATTAATTTTTTACATATATATATATATAATAAAAACTTGAAATGGTCCAACAGGACTACTGGTTCACACAGGAAAGAGAAAAACAAATAAAGACACACATAAAAGACTCACAACGATATTTCGACAGTCGTCGTCATCGGGCAGAAGTAGTCCCTTTGAGTAGCTGAAGCTAACTGAAAGTTTGTTAGCTTCAGCTACTCAAAGGGACTACTTCTGCCCGATGACGACAATTGTCGAAATATCGTTGTGAGTCTTTTGTGTGTGTCTTTATTTGTTTTTCTCTTTCCGGTGTATATATATAATTATTATCATGAATCTTTTGTATGCTCTCATCTTTTTAAAATCTGTATAGGAATTTCCATTTTTTGTTTCGGAGGATTGATAACTTATTATGTAATCTCTGAGGCATCTGCGAACTGTTTTTTCAGATGTTTCCATAATGATAATCTTATTGATATACTAGCAACGTGCCCGTTTTTGACTAGTATTTTACATAAATCAGAGATGATACGTGGTATTTCAAAATATTATTTGAAAAATTATACAATGGAAAAAAATATATTTATTAGCACAATGTCAAGTAAGTGCCTCTGTATACACCACATTAACTGTTTGTCCATCAGGTGCATGGATTAACAAAAAGTTTGAACCTCTGACTCTTGAGCAAGCAACATATCGTTGACCATGTGGGAAACACTTGGTCTCACTAACTTGAATTCCTGCCAAAGACAGAGTTTGGCCTTACGTCTTATTTACCATCATTGCGAAAAAGACGCTAACGGGAGATTGCTACTGTTTGAATTGAAAGAGACAGTTGACAGGTATCAATGATATGCGTTGTATAAACACTGCATCTTTTGTACCACACCCGGTCATGGTATCAGCCTCTATAACCTATCTGTGCAAAGCACGAACTAGGAGTTGTATCTCGTTAACATTGTTGGGACAATTAAGTTATAACAGCATGATTGGTGCTCCTAGTTTAAATTTTAAGTCATGTGCAGGCAGTTCAGGAGCAGTCGCGGTGTCAAGAAATTCAATTGGATAATGAACTGCTTCAACATCTCTAATCAATCTGTTCATTGAATTGTATGAAATTTTCTGCCCACTAATTCCTAGGGGTGAGAATTGTTTGTTCATAAAGCCAGTTATTATGAATAAATGACAGAATTGAACTTCGGGAAACACCTTGCTAATTATGTCTTTCTAGGAGCTTAAATGCTAATGGAATTGAAATCAACTAACAATACCTTCTTACTATATCTGCATATTTACGAAATAAACCATTGTTTTATTTATATAGTCATATAAGAGTGAGTTTATATGGTCACTGTAAAAAAATATAGTCACAATCTACACTTAAGTTTATTACATAAAACTCGAAAATAAACAAAATAAATATTTATTAACTTTAATTTATATCTCTATAAATAAAAAAAAGGTTTTGTCTGTACATTGCTTAGAACTAACTCATTTCAAGTTTTCTTTACGTTTCCTACATTAAAGAAACCGAATCCACCTTTCAAAAAATTTCTGTGTGTCGGTTTGTCAGTTTGTTGTTTTGTTCCTTAATAAGTACGATTTAATTTCTAACAAAATTCTTAGTTCAAGTTTTATAACATAACGAGTTTATAACAAACAATAAATAAACATCAAGTTTATAAATAAACAATTATTAATGTAAAATTCATTCAATCTATTCAAACCTAAATTATTTGTCTCTCATTTTTGGAGGTTGTTAGTTTCCGATTAATTATTAACATAAATTGTGCATATAAATAAGCCTGCTTCAAAATGGTTTCAGTGACTTTAGATTTAATAAATATTTTATGAAGGTGGTTTGAGAAGCCAGAGAGAAGTTGTGAGGTTGATACAATATTGATCGGAGGAGGCTACAGACTAATAGGCGGGGGAATGCTATAGGATGTCATGATCATCCCCTTAGTATGATCATGATCATGGTGAATGTAGATGTCACTCCAGATAGTAATACGAGTGTCAACTCCAAGTGCTTCCGAGACATCTGTTCCTAATATTTATACTAGTTCAACACCCATCGCGTGGCTGACGGGTATAATAACTTTTTGACACACACACACGCACACACACACACACACACACATATATATATATATATATATAAAGATTTCACATAAACACGTGAAACAACAATCAATGATCAAACCACAAAAAGAAAATGGGAAAACAAGGCCAAGATCTTTCAACCGTAACAAGCGGTCTTCGTCAGAGTCAAAAACCCAACTGAAACACTAGATGCAGAAAACATCTGGTGAGGGGTTCAGAAGAGTGGAAGGGAAGAGTGGTATTTTAAAAGAGTGAAAGCGTAGGAAAGGACTAATGTCCAGAAAGGGATGTTTGGGGAAACATTTCTTTTATGATGGTTTGATCATTCATTGTTATTTCACCTGTTTATGTGAAATCCTTATATATATATACGTATCAGATAAGTATATACTATTTGTAAACTATCATATCGTAACTATAACTATATCAGATACGTAAACTATAGTACACAGTAAATAGAAATAACACACTTACAGTCTCTATTTTTCGGTTTAACCGTCATCAGGAGATAAGAGATAGAGACATCAAGCCCTCTTGCTTTTACTTAATTAACTTTTTTATACCTTAATCATCTTTTTATTATTTATACTACCTCAGTTTTAATTAATTTGAACATCTCATTTATTTTTATATTATTTTAATATATATAGTACCTCATTACCTTATTATTTCTTTTCACAGTGCCACATTAATTATTTTATTCTTCAGATCTTCACTTTTTTAGTTTATTTTTCTTACTTCTCTTGAACCGGGCACGCCTGTGACAACAATGTTAGTCTCCAACCGTCCTTTTGCAAGTGCGCTTGCTGTCCCTATCTATTCTCTCCTCATAACGAATAAACCGAAAATTAGAGACTGTGTGTTTTTCTATTTGCTGTGAACATATAATTAACTCTGAAACGTTTGTTGTCCTTTTTGGATTATTTTCTTGATGATAATATATATATATATATATATATATATCAATGATCAAACCACAATAAGAAATGGGAAAACAAGACTAAGATCTTTCAACCGTAACAAGCGGTCTTCGTCAGAGTCAAAAACCCAACTGAATCAGTTGGGTTTTTGACTCTGACGAAGACCGCTTGTTACGGTTGAAAGATCTTACTCTTGTTTTCCCATTTCTTATTGTGGTTTGATCATTGATTGTTGTTTCACGTGTTTATGTGAAATCTTTATATATATATATTTTTATATAGTTAATGACTTGCTTATTTCCAATCTTGTATGTTTCCTACATACCTTCTCTAATTGTCTTACATTAGTCTTCACTTCTTTGGTTACATATAAAGCATTTCTCCAAATGATTTATTTTTCATATTCACAAGGGATCCGACGTTTTGCTCTACATAGACCATTATCAAGGAAAATTATAACCAATAATACTAACTTAATTCAGAATAACAGTAACTAATAAACATTATTAAAACAAATTAAAGCAGTTTAAAATTTATATCAAAACTAAACATAACTTTTTATCAACTGGTTTGTTTTCACCAGGTTTTCCTTAAACCACTTCTAATTAAGCTATATCAAACTTAGACAACATTAGTTATACCATCCAGTTCTTATGTCCTTTTCACGTATCTAACTTTAAAATTCTAGAATATTAAGTGGCCTGATCATATATGTTTGGCTTCTTCTCTTTTATATTTAACGATTCAATAATATGTAGCTTCCTATTGTCATTTACTGATATAATATTTCGATATTGTGTTCTAGTACTTTTCTATTCAGCTTGATTTTATGGATACTCGTAGAGGGTTCTTTCGGGGTTCCGACTGTGAGGTGCATTGTAAGTCTACGTGAAAGTTTTGTTGTCGTAGAACCAATTTAGTTTGATTTAAGGAGGTCATGATAGCTAGGTTAGTTCAGTTATTAACATCCTCGCCTCTGAACTGGTAGTCTGGTGTTCGATCCCCTCCTGGTCCTCGATTTATTCATGCGGGAGGTGGATATGTCGTCCCTCGGAGAGGACGAAGGCCGTCGGTCCCAAACCTGTACGCTCTCAGGTCGTTAATGATCCCTACTTGAAATGCACTTGAGTTAAGCAAGGTTTACGACTCCGAATGTAGAATCTGTAGAATCACCGACCAAACAAAAAGTCGGTAAACGGCTGACGTTATCACCCGCTAGGGATCGGTTTGAACAATTAAAAAAAAAAAAATAAATAAAAATATAGCACAGTCTCCTATGATTCAGTCGTATCTGTACACTATCGACATGAGTGAGTGTGGGAACCACATTTACCATCCGGATGTGATCACACATGTCCTTGCGCTAACCCGATATAGTTTCTGTGGCATTCAAAATGATATTTAAGTAAACATAATTACATTAAAATACAGCAAGTTGACTATTGTAAGTCAGTTGAGCTGAAAGTACATATTGTTATAAAAAAGAATGTATTTTCAGGATAATTAAAATGGCTGAACTAAAATAATAATGATTGTTATTAAATGAAAACAGTATTTTTTAGTTATTTTCTTATAAAGATTATACATTTATTTGAATCTATATGAGAAGGTTTTTTTTACTATAACTATAACATGATATGCCCTCAAATACTTTTAAAAAGCAATATTTTAAAAAGATTTGAGTGTTTTTCAAATAGCTCCCGAACAAATTATACTTTATCAAGAAGAATCAGTTTAGCTAATTATAATATTTTAGTGTATACTTTGTATTTATCATCATTTAAACAATATAATTTTCAGAATATTTATACAATAAATTTCTAGATAGTTGTATAATTAAAGGACAGGTATTATTAGCGTAAAATTAAACAAGATGATTTTTCAGCCCATCAAATAGCCCGATTTACTGTTAACTAATAAGTAAGAATCGCAACACTGTGATAAAGTAATAATTAAATTATGGAATGAAATAAATGGAATATACAATATAATGGCAGGTGTTATCAATTTGTGCTTATCAGCTTATGTGACAAGAATATGTACATACATTTTTATTTAAATATTTTTAATTATGCATTATTTAATCATAACATTTTCTTAATTTTTAAAAGATATAGACTAATAATATAATACATATTTTATCCCACATTAATTCTAAAAGAAAAAAAATGGATAGGCCTACACTCAATTTTACTACGAGTAAACATAATATCAAATCTCTTGAGCATATAATAAATAATATAACATTAGGTAATATAAATGTCTAAATAGGAGATGTTTATTAGTCTTTGATCGACTTATGTTATTCCACTAATAAATATATACGTTTATTTTGTATATCACAGCATTGATGCATATAATATCATTAGTAAAACTATAGCAGTAATAACATTTTTCAAAAGCAAAACTCTAGATTTTGTGTTGCGAAATAATCTCTTACAGGATAATATGAATTTTGATCCATTAGCCAGTGGATCTCTTACATAGTCAACAAAATATTCTTATTCTATCGGGAAAATGTCAGAAATATCTAAGAAAAAAGAATTCTTGGATACGTTTTATCTAAAGTATCATTTTAAATTTAAGATGTAGGATAATTTCATTTATTTTTCTTCAAAGAATGTCTTAAATTTTCAATTATGTTTTACATTTTTGATCTTTTATAAAATTATTATACTGGGAATTATATACTGTGAAGGATATGTGACGCAAATCAATACAATATGAAGTATAAAGCTACAAAGAAAGAGGAAATATATACCACAATTGAAATAAATGTCCTGAGACCTTTCAGTTTATTCAATCAGAGAGTAAGAGTTTGCTCTCTGATGACATAATTTGAAAGGACTCAGAGCATTTTTTCTATTGTTTTTCTTTTTTCTTGTGATTTTATACTTCATTGAGTGCACCACGTGTTTATTGTGATTCTTCTTCATTCGATGCCATATTAAAATTAGTTACAAATGTTTGTGTAACTTTGTAACCCATCACTAAAAATACATCTACCTACTATTGTAGATACATCAAAACAACTAAAATATGTATTCGAAAAAGCTCAAAAAAGCTATCAAAATCATAAAAGTTAGTATTGTTTTCATGGTCACAATGCTTTACTTAAAAATAAAACGAAAAAATAAAATTGGCATTTTTCACTAAACGATTTTAAAACTAACACACCTAGCAACTTTGATATTTGGATACATATCAAAGAAACTAAGATATGTATTCAAAAAAGATAATATAAAATGATGATATTAAAATATTGAAAACGATTTTTTGTCATAGTGGTCCCATACTTTAGTGAGAACGAAGTATAAATATATAAAGAAAATTTTAAATTTTCTGTCCTGAAATTTATCTTTGAGTGAATAAATTTAAAAATGGTAAACAAGATGAACCAACAATTTTTTTTATGGTAATGGAATTGATATTTAGGTCATTGTTGAATATGAAGGGGTAGTTGTTATGTGAGTAATGAATTGCGGGGTATATGGCGAAGGGAAGGGCTGACCCATCGATCCTTCCATTTAGACCTACCCGCCACCTGTTGTGCTAGACCATCTTCAAACTCTCATCTCCACTCGCAGTCACATTTCAATCAATTTCTTCCTTCTTATCGCCTTCAAATACTTTGAAAACATCTTCAAATATTTGAAATATGTTATAAGTTATTTCTTTTTAAATTACTTATCTATTACCTATGCTATGCTAGGTTAAGTTCTATTGGCTGTCCTAGAAGAGCACACATTTATACCAATGATTGTCCTATTGTGATACCATACAATGAAAATTTTTCATTGGGAGTCTTAAATTTTACCTCACTCTAGTGTATTCAAGTAAAGTAGAGATCTTTAACGAATACATAAGTTACGTTAAGCTGCAGTGGCAGTCCCAGGTCCCAGAAGGGAACAGACATAGGCCGAATATTGGCTCTTTTTGATGCTAAAAAGAAAAGATTGATTCTACATTGGGAGCTCTAGTTTTGCCTTACACAAGTGTATTTAGAGTAGGGATCTTTAACGAGTACCTGACATCATGCAGGCTTGGGACCGATGGCTTAAACATCCTTTCAGAGGGACGACATGCTCACATTTCGCCTCCTACGTGAATAAATCGACGGCCAGAGTTGGTATTGTACTCTGGACATACCATTCAGATGCAAACACATTGTCACTAATCTAACCTGATCCGCTAACGAATACCTAACATCACAGAAGCTTGATGCCGCCTGTTTAATGCCTTTTCTGAAGAACAATATGATTTACTCCGTTGATTTTCGCCTCCCATATGAATAAATCGAAAGTCAAAGTGGATGTTGAACACCGATTCAATCATTCCAGAGGCGAACATGTTAGTGACTGGCCCTTATGCATTAATTAGCACTATATCTTTTTGTCCTGGATCATCCCATGATTGCATATACTCTTACACCTCTTCAAACAAACATAAATGCCCTGTATTCAAACAGAACAATACTTAATCCTTTTTGATGTAGTGTGGCATATTGGCACATACCAAAATGTGCTAAAGTAAATGATAGTGTCTTTCCACCTCAAAAGCTAGTATACCTGAAGATCTCAAGTTCAGTTAACGATTATCTTTGTTTTCTCCCTGGAATATGTAATTTTATCAACCTAGAATGTTAGCTTAATAAGTTGTTTTTGTTATTTTTTAATGCTTACATCTAAAAGCTTTCACATTTTAATGCTATTATAGAGGCAAAAATTGTGACTCATTTATTCTTTGTCCCATACTATTAGTAATGGATGATACACGTTATCCTGTATACCGTACATTGAGAGTTATAAATTTTGCTATAAATTTACCTCAAGTGTCTTTAGAATGGCAACGTTTATCAAGTGCCTAACATCTTATAGGTTCGAAACTGATGGTTTAACGTCCTCTCTGAAAGACGAGAGAGTTAGATGTTTAGATTTCTCCACCGCCAACGTCACAAGATCGAGGCTAGAGTGAGAATCAAACCTGAGATCTATCAGTCGAGAGGCATGCAAGCAAGTGATTTGGATATCCTAGTCCTCAAATAAAAGTGTGTTAGTTCATTCAGATATCAATTTTTTTAAGTTAAAAACTTTACTTCAAAACCTTTTTTTAAAATCTGTTTTACTAGATAACGGCAGATCTGTTTTCATTTTTGCTTACTTCATATTTATTAAGGAACACATATCTAAATAGCTGAAATATACTAGTTAGTGTAAGTAAGGAAACAATAAAAGAAAACGAGGAAAATTAAACTGATTTTATTGACTGTTATAGATAAGTTACATTTCCTCAAATTTGTCTTTTTTAAGGAAAACAGTTGGAAAACATCCCATTAAATATTGAAAAATGAATGAGGTTACTACGTTAACTGGGGATTTACATGTACTTAGTAGATTATTCTCTTGTTGGTCATAGAGCAAATAACCTGCAAGTACTAACAAGGAAATTACCACTGCCTGCCTAATTTGACCAATTACATATACTAAAGCCATTTTGCAGTCACGCAAACAAGCAGTAATTATTTCTTTTTACCTTTTCTATAGAACTGGGCATTAAAAAATAACCAAACTTAATGCTAATCAAATAGAATGAAAATATAGTTGTCCTTTGAATATACTAATCTTCTCTTAGAAGAATTTTTTCCCTTTAAATTGAAACGTAAATATGAAAAAAATACCTTTTGATGTTTAAAATTATAAATATTACTAACTGATTATTTAAAAAATAAAAATATATATTTATAAAGTTTTAAAAAGGACAATTTGGAAAAATATGGCTTACAAATTTCAAAATATATAAAATAGTAGTATAAATGGCAAGATTGTTTTATACCTACAGTTGTCTTTCAACGTATTTATTAGCAAATATAAATTGATATCATATTTATATATGTATCGTGTCTATCTATTGAAATGCTTAGAACTAACTCATTTCAAGTTATCTTTACGTATTATACATTATAAGGTAAACTTCTCTCTCTTTGTTTGTTTGTCTACCAATGTTTTTACAACTAGAATCAGTAATTAAAAGTCAAGCTGAAACTTTGACAATAAGCTATTGTATATCTAACATAAAAGCTAAGATTTTAATAGAATGGAAATTCAACGAAGAGGCAACAACGTAGAAGTTATGGCTTTTTAGCTGTGATTGGCTAGCTATACAGTTATATATCACAAAATATACAGGTATTATTACTGTAGCAAGTAAGTATTGTTAGTTGATTTTAATTTCCCTTGCATTTATCACAATTTTCTCGTTTTAAAAAAGTTAGTTTTGCAAAATAAGATATATAGAATAAAATTAAAATTGAGCTCAGTAAATTTGTAAATTTATTTTGTCTAATTTGCAAAACGTAAAAGAAACACTCGAGATCTCATGATAATTATGGACTGTACAAATAATAGTATTTTCTACAAATTTGTAATGCATAATAATATTTTGTTGCATCTAATTATAACATCCATCTCTTATTTAGTACTAAATGTTAAAATATTATTGGCTGAGAATTTCCATCGCATGTTCAGAGTAATAAGCCATTCAGTTCAGAGTAATATGACATTTACTCTTATTTTCAATATTGCTGCCTAATTATTTTGACTCACCCAAATTAATTGGTTTAAATTAATTGCAAAGAAAAGTGCAATTCTCAATGTACCAATATAATTGCATACTAATTGCAAGATTAGCTTAAAATACGGTGATACAAATTTGCTCATTATTGGCTCAGAATTTCATTTGCATTGGTGTTAAATAAAAATGAATATTTGCGGTTAATAATTAATACCATTGATCAATATCATTATTAAATATGCAAGCACATTTTAATGCTTCTGTACCTATAGTTCACTATACAACTTTTCTTGTCCTTTGTGGATCGTTTTCTGATGATTACAATATATATATATATATATATATATATATATATATATATATATATATATATATATATAAACATTTTTGTTGGAAATACAATCTGAAACGGACGTATATAGTTTAATAGCGTATATGTTCTTTGAACTATATAGTTGCATATAGTTCAATGTACAAAAAGAAACAACATAATTTAAAACCGTCTCTCAACTAGTGCGTTTGGTTTCTCTATCTTTTCTCTCCTGAAGACGGTTTAAACTAAAAATTAGAGGCTGTAAGTGTGTGCTTTAATTTCTGTATGTTTCTTTTTGCACGTTGAAATATATATATATATATATTTAAAAATGTTATTACAATTTCGTGCTTGGTTACCTTTTTTGAGTTGGTCTACGAGAATGATGGTCTACGAGACCGAAACATATTTTTATTTTATTGAAAAGAATATTTAGTTAGTTATTAAATCGTGTTAGATATAAATAGTGTTAGAATGTGTAGTTATGAAAAGAAAAGTTCGGGCCAGGTGATTTTTTTATTTCCCAAGGAACTGAGAAGAGCCTGTAGGACATTAGAGAAACTCTCAAAAAAGGTAACCAAGCATGCAATTGGCAAAAAAAATTTTAGAAACATGTTTGCAAGAAGGATTGCTACCAACCTTCACTAATATATATATATATATATATATATATATATATATATATATATATATATATATATATATATATATGACCAAACCACAATATGAAAGGAGTAGAAAAGACCAAGATCTTTCAAACATGATAAGCCGTCTTCGTTAGAGTAAAAAAACCAACTGAAATACTAGATACAGAAACATTATGGTGAGGAGTTGAGAGGAGTGGGATGGTAAAATACAATTTTAAAAGGGTGCAAATTGCAGGAAATGATAATAGTCTAGGGAGAGATGTTTTGGGGATACAAAGAAGTACAGTAAAAAAAGTAACAAAAACTATCCGCTAGCTGTCAACCCTCTTAAATGAGACTATTGTCTTCGTTAGGACAGAGTATAGTATTAACACCCGTGACTAATATTCATAACGTTTGATCTATTGAATTTAATCAGGGAAGATTCGATAATATTACCTAACAAAACTGATTTTTTATAGGCAATAAATTTAGCTTCGGTCCTATCATTTCATATTAAAAGTATCTAGATTTAGCTTGATAAAAGTATCTAGAGTTAAACATAAATGATCAAGTTTATCAGCACTCAGTTAGTACTTCAGGTTCAATTCTAACTTTCAATGCAATAGTTTGGGATTCTATTTGAAATTGTTCTCATAAAAAAAAGCATAAAACGGTGAAAAAGAAAAATTTAATTATTACATTAAATTATTTGAAATTTCAACAAAGTGTTCTGTATTAATTCAAACTAGAAATTATTGAAATTTCAATTTGTTTTTTTTTAAAAAAAATGCATAGTATAATATTTAAGCTTTCTTGTTTCAAAATTTTATACTTCCGACTATGAAAAAGGTTTTAAAGAAAAGCTAAAGAGTCAGGACTGAAGGATTGAATTGACTGAGCCCTGATAAATTTGATCAAGTTTCTATAGCAATATTGGTGATAAGCTTTATAGTTTTAATGAAGAGACGAGGAAGGAATACCGAAAACTGGAGAAATTGTGTAAGAAACAGATACAAGCCAAATATGGGACGTGATTTAACAATATATATATATATATATATATATATTATATATATATATATATATATATATATATATATATATATATATATATTATCAAATGCAAAAACGATTTACAAAGGGTAACAGCTTTCTTTCGCTTACTATGAAAGTTATTATATATATTTAGTGATCAAACCACAATATGAAATGGAAAAACAAGACTAAGATCTTTAGACAATGAACAAGCAGTTCTAAGAGTAAGAACAAGAGTCTTCGTCAGATTCAAAAACCCAACTGATTTAACCCAACAATATTCAATGGACTACATACAATATAGATTAATTGTTTCGTCTACCAACACACAACTAACTATGCGTGACTCATATGCAATCAAAGGTTTTCTAGATGGAATGAATCCCTCGCGACTCCAGATTATCTTCAACACATGGATGCAGACAAAAAGGACAACTCTCTCATTAACTAGTAATGGTTGACATCGTAGTTAGACTTTTCAGTGTTTCGATTTAACTCTATAGATATTATATTTGGTTAGAAATATTTGTTTTGTCTTTAGTGGGCGGTAGTCCAACAATGTTGTAAAAATTGGGTGCCAAAAGGGTTTGGGACTACTTCTCTAAATGCACTTGAGTTTTGCAAAATTTAGGACTCCCAATGTAGAATGTTAATTCTTTGGTAACACATGGTGTTTCTTGTGGGACTTATGCCACTTTAACTTAACCTAACCCAGTGCTTCTCAGTTAATTTCTCTCACACCCTCCCCACTCTAGGAAGAAAAAAAAACTCGCTCCCAAACATACCACCAACTCACCACCACTAGTATTAGTAATAGCATTTGTCTATAAAATTCTTATAGCTTAACATCGTATCTTTGTAAACATTAAAAAAAATATATTTCAACACACCAGAATAAGTTTATTAACATTGTTTACTAGTATGTAAAAGAAAAGATTTTAAGTGCAGAACTTTGACTGAGAATAATACCCTTTTTTAAACTGCAAACATTTCTGATAGATTTATGGCACTATTTGCTGCTAGAAAATAAAATCAATAAATAGTAACATATTTAAATCCCCCAGAATCACCCCCTCCCCCTAGCATCAAACCTCGCACACCCTTAGGATCACGTCGCGTGCCCCATTATACATCACATCGTACGCCCTCCCAGGCATCACATCGTACGCCCCCCAGGCATCACACCGCGCCCCATTAGGCATCACACCGCGCCCTATTAGCCATTACATCGTACGCCCTCCCAGGCATCACACCGCGCCCCATTAGGCATCACATCGTACGCCCCCCAGGCATCACACCGCGCCCCATTAGGCATCACATCGTACGCCCCCCCCCCCCCAGACTATCACTCCGCACCCCATTAGGCATCACATCGTACGCCCTCCCAGGCATCACACCGCGCCCCATTAGGCATCACATCGTACGCCCTCCCAGGCATCACACCGCGCCCAATTAGGCATCACATCGTACGCCCCCCAGGCATCACACCGCGCCCCATTAGGCATCACATCGTACGCCCCCCCCCCCCCCAGACTATCACACCGCACCCCATTAGGCATCACATCGTACGCCCTCCCAGGCATCACACCGCGCCCTATTAGCCATCACATCGTACGCCCTCCCAGGCATCACACCGCGCCCTATTAGCCATCACATCGTACGCCCTCCCAGGCATCACACCGCGCCCTATTAGCCATCACATCGTACGCCCTCCCAGGCATCACACCGCGCCCCATTAGGCATCACATCGTACGCCCCCCCCCAGACTATCACACCGCGCCCAATTAGGCATCACATCGTACGCCCTCCCAGGCATCACACCGCGCCCTATTAGCCATCACATCGTTCGCCCTCCCAGGCATCACACCGCGCCCTATTAGCCATCACATCGTACGCCCTCCCAGGCATCACACCGCGCCCCATTAGGCATCACATCGTACGCCCCCCCCCCCAGACTATCACACCGCGCCCCATTAGGCATCACATCGTACGCCCTCCCAGGCATCACACCGCGCCCTATTAGCCATCACATCGTACGCCCTCCCAGGCATCACACCGCGCCCCATTAGGCATCACATCGTACGCCCTCCCAGGCATCACACCGCGCCCCATTAGGCATCACATCGTACGCCCTCCCAGGCATCACACCGCGCCCAATTAGGCATCACATCGTACGCCCCCCCCCCCCCCCCAGGCATCACACCGTGCCCCATTAGGCATCACATCATACGCCCCTCCCAGGAATCACACCGTGCCCCACAATTTGAGAATCACTGACTCAACGTATTACATTCTTTATTTCCTTATAATTGTTAGCCTGTAGAGAATATTATGAGATCATCGAGTAATATTTATGCAAGTTTCATTTAAAACTGAAAAACTGATGATTCCTAATACAGTTGTTGAAATCATTAGTTGTGCAATCCGTAATTGACAATAAAATGACAATAAATAAATAAAAAATGACAATAAGA
>JAPFBL010000192.1:0-97500 GCA_026182355.1 Hermatobates lingyangjiaoensis | reverse complement strand
TTGAATTATGCCTGCATTATCTATACTTTATGGCTATTATCTCTATGGGTTTTCTTCCTTCGTTATAGGTATACTTAGTGAGGAGGGTAGCTCAGTAGCAACGTTCTCGCCTCTGGACTGGTAGATACTCACTCTGGACCTCAAATTATTACGCGGAAGGTGAATAAATCTGGGCAAGTCGTCCCTCGGAGAGAACATGAATCACTCTCCAAGCGGTCCCGAGAATGCGATGTCTGGTACTCGTTAAAGGTCCCTACTTTAAAAACACTTGAGTTAGGTAAAATTTAGAACTCCTCATGTAAAATCATTACTTACTTACGACATAAAAAGATTTCACATAAACACGTGAAACAACAATCAATGATCAAACCTCACCAGATGTTTTCTGCATCTAGTGTTCAGTTGGGTTTTTGACTCTGACGAAGACCGCTTGTTACGGTTGAAAGATCTTAGTTTTGTTTTCCCATTTCTTATTGTGGTTTGATCATTACTTACGACATGTAATCTGTGTCGCATCAGAAAGGGTTCGATCTATGTGTGTTCTCTTGTGGGACTGTCACTGCAAATTAACCTAAGCTATAATTATGCTTGATATGTTTAGATGTCTTACAGCAAACAGAATTACACAATTAGTATGAAATATATTTAAATGATCACATGAAACTTAATTAGTAAAAAAAACATTCAAAATAACTAACTAACATCTCTAAAAAAGTAAGTTTCAAAATGAACACAATCTGAAACAGTCGAGCAGTGGAAGTTTACAAGAAATGATAATCCTATATTCTAATAATTTATCTAAATTCTTCTGTGCTGTTAAAAACCTATGTTTGAAAAACCCTGTTCTACCTTCCAAGTAAGAAAAAATAAAATCTGAAACGAAATAACATTCTTTTTTGTAAATTCCTTATCAAGGAGAGGAATAATATATTATATCGTTCTTTTATACCGTAACAATTTGGTGGATTAATCAAGAATATCTATGTATATAATATAAGTAGTAATACATATTTAAGTATACATAGCCATGGTATAGCTTACATTTGTTTAACCAATGTATTCAAAGGATGACTTTTTAATTCTCAATGTGCACATGTTCATTTCTGAATTAGTTACTACAGTGATAATGACAAATTTTTTTTTTGAAAATTTTTTGACTGATTTATGCTTTAGAAGTCCCTGAAATATGTTTATGATGTCTGCCTGCATTGTGGCCGAGCGGGTATCCATTGAAATGTAAACATTCCGGAAATTGCAACATAAATTCATAAATTTTTTAGAACATTTATCATAAATATAGCTTTATTGTATTCTTTTGTTTCTTTCAAAATATTTTACAAAGTTTCTTTTCAATACTTTAAACTGGTTACTAAAACTAATAATTTTGGATTAATTATTGTTTTAAAAGAATTTTTAAACACAAACATTTCATAAATAGAGAATATTCGAAAAGAAAACATTAAACTAAAAAGAAAAACTCTTACGTTCATAGTTACTTGACAGATGGTTTTAACAATGAATACATTATAGTTATACTTGACAAAACAAAGATAGCTAAATAGAAATAAATTAGTAATTAAATTCATGTGAGAAGGAATAAGAAACCATTTAGCACGCAAAAAATGCGCATAAACAACGTGTATAGAAAGTCAGTGTTGTCATTCATCGGGTTTCATCGATTGTTATAAAAGGTACAGAAGATTGAATTCATGTTTATAAACATCATTTGTATGTTGAGACTATTTTTGTTTTTTATGTTATTGTAAAAGCCGGTCTTATCCAGTGAATCGGTGTTATAGTTCCCCAACCGGTTTTACACGTTGTACATCTTCATTTGGGACTGATAGTTGTCGAATGCTCCTGGGAGTAAACACCTATTGAACAAGTAATACCAATTCCCAGGATCATTGAACAATTATCAGTCGCACTTGAAGATGCACAACGTGTAAAACCGGTTGGCGGACTCTTAACATCACTTCACAAGACTATACAACTGAAAGAGTAGGACCTCTGTCGAACTAACAATTTTCATGCATTTTTGTTCTTTCTAATATAAAACTGAGAACAGGCCACTTATAGTAAAGTTGAGTGTAGACCACTCTAAATTGATTTTTATAAATTTTTTTTGTACATCACGTACTTTAGATATTGCCACTTTTACACTTTTTCTTGATCTAAAAATTGACTTATAATTCTAATAATCTTTTGTAGAAAGAGTTTACTGTATACTTTATATTCTTTCAATATTATTTTCTAAAGAGCAAAGTTTTTAAATTTAATTAAAAAATCCCTTTAATGATTAACCCTAATGGAATCAGTACATGTACACCAAAAGTTTATTAAACTAACCATAAACTCTACAAAACCTTAAAAAATACATCAACTTCTTTTAAAGTGGATACTTGACAGTTCAATTAGTTTGTTTTCAGTGTTAGGTAGTTGACAGCTTTACATGTGTATTAATTATTTTATACCTCGTGGGCTGGAAGGCAGTATAAATCAACTCTAATCTGAATAGGCTTGAACCAATCAAAACCATTTATTATATACTTACGACCGCAAGAATTAAATAAGGTTTTAGCATAATTTTGACTAATAACAGCCATTTATAATGAATGGTTATCCTCGTCTTAATAGAGGCTTGACTGAGTGGTTGGTTGACTTGGAGTCAGCTGGTTGTATAACCTTGACCTAACCGAAAAGCCAAACAGGTCATAACATCATAGCAGTTTCGTCAACTGATATTATCATTAGTGTCATAAAGGTCGTTTGTAATATTATTAGAAAAACAGAGTTTTATCTCGCATCTTGTCTTCATAAACAGCTGTGTTTAGAGATTGTACATCATCAATGTAGCCCAGTGGATTACGTGCTCACCTCTGGACAGGTAGATACGTGGGTTCAATACCACTCTGACCCACTATTCACGGAGGTCATAAAAAAAAGCACTTCATTCCTCAAAATGGACGTTAAGCCCTCTTTACCGAGCCTCTACGATTGTAAGGCACTCTTTAAAGATCTCTACACTAAACAGGCTTGAGTTAGGCAAAATATAGAATTTTCATTGAGTGGTATCACAAAGTGCCAATCTTTGGCCTTTCTCATAGCTATTCTCTCATAAAACGGCCACTGCAACCTAACCTAGTCTATCAACAAGACAAACTGACTGTATCTAGTGTTTCCTTATATTTATACTAATAAGATATGGAGATGGAAAATTTTGAAAACACAAAATAGCATTCACGTAGTACTTTAAAAATATGTCCAGTGACAACTAGAAGGTCGAGCTGCGATGGTATCCACCCCTCTCATTACATTACATTAATATTATGTAGTAAAAATACAAACTAAAATCCAAATTCATTTTGAATAAAATTTTGTTCAAATATTACTCTTAAATCTTATCCCCTAATTAATCTTTGTTTTTTTTTTAAGTAAAAAACATTAATACCTGCACTCCCTCAACAAGAGGGAATACATATTTACGAAAATAATATACACAGAGAAGAGATGTCTATAGATAGTATATACATTACACTTCATAATATATAGATTAGACGTAATGTATGTCTATAGACAAAAATTTATAGTGTGCTCAGAGATTTCTCGATTTCACCTTCAATTACAGAGTATTACAAGTGACTGAAACAAATTGAATTCATGATTCCAAATTCTTATTAACATACCCTAAATCAAAGTTACTAAGGATTGCTTTTATTCTTTAATATTTTCACTTAGAGCATGGTTCTCGTTATAACCTAACTCATGGATTAGCTTCACCTTTTACTACTACATTTAACTAATTAACATAAACATATAATTTGGATAATTAATAAAATTATGGAATGTTTAAAAAGCATGATACTTCTGAATACTGTCATTATTGAATAACAAAACGTAATAAGCAACATGGGTATTTAAATCCGTACAGTTAGCAATAAAATTGTCTGTCATACAATCTAAAATAAGCAATTCCTAATAAGTAGTTAGATTAGGGAAATTCATAAAAGATGTTATGAAGCAATTCACTTAATGTAATGAATGTATTTAGAGGTATCATTTGATGGACTATGATTAGCAACGGGTAATGCAGATTTGATGTTGTTAATATGATTATATAATAAGTTAACTGTAAATATAAATAAGTAATTATTTTACTTTATATAGTTACTGTACATTTTATTTTAAATAATGTGAGTGTCATGTAGTTTTGTATATTTAATATTTTAACAATGGTTATGATAGGTTGTAGTGGCAGTCCCTCAAGATAATATATATCGGCTGAACATAGGCCCTTTACTACAATCAACATTCTACACTGTGGGTCCTAAATTTTTTCTAACTCAAGTGTATTTAGAGTTGGAATCTTTAAAGAGTTCTTAGACATGACACAGGCTCCGGATAGACGGCTTAACATCCTCTCCGACGGATGATGTGCTCAGATTTATTCACCATCTCATAAAAAGATTTCACATAAACACGTGAAATAACAATCAATGATCAAACCACAATAAGAACTGGAAAAAAAATACTAAGATCTTTCAACCGTAACAAGCGGTCTTCGTCAGAGTCAAAAACCCAACAGTTGGGTTTTTGACTCTGACGAAGACCGCTTGTTACGGTTGAAAGATCTTAGTCTTTTTTTCCCATTTCTTATTGTGGTTTGATCATCTCATGAATAAATCGAGGGCCAGAGTGAGTATTGAACCCCGAATCTACCAGTCCAGGTGTGTGTACTTTACTACTGGACTATCATGGCACTCTTAAAGTATGATTATTTTATTCATAATTTGGCTGTAGATCATCAAGAGAAAACAGAACGTCTATTCTACTGCAAACGACGGTAATTTCTTATTCACAAATAAAAAATAGCCTTAGTACAAAAGAATTTCATATTTTTTTCCATGATATAGATTTGTAAATTACTACATGTAAATTAGTACAAAACAGTTATGTATGCGAAAATTAAAATAATGTAATAGAACTTAAAATGATGAAGTAATTATTACCTATAGTTACTATATTTTACCTGAACTATTCATTAATTGTGATTACATTTGATGTTTTGAGGGGTTAGCAGTAACAAATTACAACGAATTATAGAGTACAGGACAAAGCGTCCGGGTGATGAGTCCCATGTTCATCGCACGTGGCAGCTCTATAAAGACTACAACATTTTAAAATTTTTTTTTCATCCAAATCTCATTTATTGTTACTTTTTCTACCACAAAATATGCAGTACCCATTGAATCATGTTGAATATATATATTTTTTTTATGTTTCTTTTATTATTGCTCTTTTTTACGTCATAAATAATTTACAATAAAAAGAATTAATTCTAAGGTACAGCAATCAGTTATTATGCGGTATTTACTCATCGTAGGGTGAAAAAAATTATATTTAATTTCAAATTCTTAATTTCAATTTTTATTTTGAGTTTTTGGTTGAATGTTTCACAAAGTCATAAGGGTTATTTTACTATTTTGTTATTTATTAAAGCTTTAGCTGTTTTAAAATATTTCAAGTTTAAAAATTGATTGATTTATTTCTCTATTAGTATTTTTTTTCTATGTGGTACAATCCATGTATCACACATGCTCAACATCAAACTAGTGGGAACCGAATACAACATAGCCCTGCATTAAAATTAAATAGTTGGTAAAATGGAATTATTTTTATCGAATCAATTATGAAACAAATGTATAAATAATAGAGGATGCATAGAAATGCCGATCGGATGATGAAAAAAAAAAACATTTACATGAATTCTCTCCATATTTGTAGAGAAATATTCTGCCGCTTTGTAAACGTGTTTACTATGCCATTGAATTAGCTTGCAGTAGGAAACAGTCCTCCAGCAATCAAACCATAAATCTTGTAAGAAAACCCTAAATGTTTACGCAGATAAGACCCTAAGTGAATTTATGAGGCCCAGCAAAAACCCTTACACTCTCAAAGGTACTCTCCCTGACAGACCTTCAAGCAGGACTGACCCAATTATAAGGGTCTGTTTACGTATCCCTGTTCCTCTATAGACGTAACTACTCAGATAAAACAGTTAATACATTTTGAAATGAACTCTGCCCTTCTGGACACATAGAATTGTTTAAATCAAAAAGAAGACTTGCATAAGTAATTTGCATACTATTTTTCTTTATTGAAGTTGGTCAAAAAATTCTCAAAAAAAACTTTTAAGCCAACGTTTTGTCTATATATCTAGAAATCTTCAGGGCTCTATATATACACATATGAATTAAAGAACCACAATAAACAAATATATATTAATTCTAATGTAGTGCAATCAGTTATTATGTGGTATTTACTCATTGTAGGGTAAAAATCTAATGAAATGGTCTCCACATATAAAATGTGGATTTTTCTATGTAGAGAACATTTCATTAGATTTTTACCCTACAAATATATATTAGATACAATGCTCTAAGGCTTTTCGTTACATCATCAGAGAGCTAATTGAACTAAACAAAAAATATAATAACAAGTTAACCTGGTTGATTGAAGTTTTCAGGATTGCTGGCATCCCTGCCTGAATTTAATGTTCCTAAAATTGAAGGAGTCTTGATCTGCTTACTTATTTGTTTTATCAATATTTCATCCAGTTTGTAAAGTCCCGTACTATTGTTCAATAAATTTCTATAAAAGTTCTTTATGAGAGCACTTTCAATAATAATTCTATTAAAATTTATTGAACAATAGTCCGGGACTTTACAAACTGGATGAAATATTGATAAAACAAATAAGTAAGCAGATCAAGACTCCTTCAATCTTAGGAACATTACATTCAGGCAGGGATGCCAGCAATCCTGAAGACTCAATCAGCCAGGTTAACTTGTTATTATATTTTTGGTTTAGTTCAATCAGCTCTCTGATGATGTTGTAACGAAAGGTCTTAGAGCATTGTATCTAATATATATTTTTTTATTGTGGTTCTTTAATTCATATTTTATATCAATAGTTATTGTTGATTATTAATTTTTCACATACACATATATACAAGATTTCACATAAACACGTGAAATAACAATCAATGATCAAACCATATATGAAAGGGGGAAAAAAAGACTAAGATCTTTCAACCGTAACAAGTGGTGTCAGTCACAGTTGGGTTTTTGACTCTGACGAAGACCACTTGTTACGGTTGAAAGATCTTAGTCTTTTTTTCCCATTTGATATTGTGGTTTAATCATATACACATATGTATATATATATATATATATATAACTGAAAACGTGAAACAAATGCGTTAAGATAATTGTCAAACGTTTAAAAAAAAAGATTACGGAAAAACAGAAACAAAACTCACTTCAGTATTTTGACTTTATCATCATCAGGAGTTGAAGAAGAAATAGATAAATGTACCAACTGGATAGAACTCATCATCGTCATCTTTTTCTCCTTTTTTAACTTCTGATGATGAAAAAGTCGAAATATTAAAGTGAGTTTTGTTATTTCTTCCTGCTCTTTTCTTTTAATCGGTTAATATGTATACAATTTAACTTTTTTTTATGGAGTAAAAATCCTTCTGGTTTCTTTTATTAATTATTCTGTTTTTTTTGTTCCTTATCCTACACTTTATTTTAAATTGACCATTGTCTACCTTATTCTTTGTGTCCGGGCAGTCATGAGCCAAAACTGTTGGTCTCCAACCGTCTCTAGATCAGTGTGCTTGATTTCCTTCTGCTATTTTCCCTGATAACCATTTAAACCAAAAATTAAATATGTAATGTGTTTTTAATTTTATATACTTCCTTGTCTATAAAACACTAAAGTAGTTATTACCAAAGGATGCATTTCCTTCCTTTTATGTTAAATATTTATTGCTTATATATTGAGAATAACTAAATTATTTTATATTCTTCTTTCTAAAAAAAAAATGAGCTATTATTATTAGAAGTTTAGACATATTATTGAGAGAAATGATAGCCACTCATTTCATCGTCGTAGCAACATTTTCATCGCTATTTCTGTCGAACATTGGCCGTTTGTGAAATCACGTAATGAACATTCTACATTGTTTTTAGAGTGGGGATCTTTAACGAGTATTTGATATCGTATTGGCTAGAGACAGACAGATATTAGTATTCTCGGAGGAATGAAGTGCTCAGATTCCAATATTAATTAAAGATTCCATGAGTTTTCATTTCTATTCTATTATTTTTTTATTAATATTGTAGAGTAATGAAATATTTGTAAAAAGACAACACCTAATAAGAAATTGTATGTTTCTTTCATCACCGGAGTTGTGGTATAAGAATAGTAGCTATATTGTCATTAACAAGGAAAATGTTTCTTTCCCATAGTATAATAATACGCAAAAAGTAGAGTTCATAAACAATAACATTATATGTCTGACAATTGATAGGTTAAAGGGTTAAATCAATTTATCTAACACGTACATTGATTCCAACACATTCGCTCGGAACCATCCTTCAACTTACCAGAAGTTGTAAAATATGTTCATTTAACTTTTGCTATTGTCAAAGACAGTAATAATTCTATTGACAAAACTGTGAAAAAAATGTCTACAATAATTTAATCAAATATACAAAAATACAAGGTAATTTATTATTCAAAGTGTTTTTTTTCTGTATTTATAGCTATATTTCCCTTTGTGGTCATCGGAATGTCTTGAAATCTTTTTGCTTAGATCACTAACTTTAGGAGGGTTTACAACAAAATTAAATTAGTCTATATCCAGTAGGTAGGTTAGCGTAAAAGATACATTTATCGAGAAATAATAATACTTATACTAACACCCAATTTTGTTAATGTAGTTACAAAAAAAAGGTACATAAATTATCAAATCAAAATAATTATACCCAAGCAATCTTGGGTATAATTTTATCACGATCCTTCAAATAGTGAAACCTGTATTTGTATCACACTAACATTTTTTTAGAATAACTCAAAAGCCACAAATTTTATTTTCTATTAAATAAGTGACTTTTCTGACTACTGTATTGAACTTTTTTCCAGCTAGTGGTGTTATCAGTTTTATACTAAAACCAAAGTTCCCACCTCTCTAGAGTTAGTAGTTTAAGAGAAATAAATGTTGTAAAAAAACTCATTTTAGCTACAAAATTGATATTGCCTTGAATATTTTCATAAAAATTAGGGTACAACTACACTAAAAGGACAGTGTAGTCGTATGTACAAAGTATGAATTATTCGCTGATAAAACGAAATATGATCCAAACTGGACACAATACGAGTTCGAGATTAACAAAGAGCAACACACAAAGTAGGGAAACACACTTACAGACTCAAATTTGCGGGTAATCCGTCTTCAGGAGAAAAGAGAATGGGAGATCTCTCTTAGAAAAATTTTATTTTTCTAAATTCTTATTCTTAACTAGTTTCCCATACTTACCCTTTTATTCAGTCTCTATCTTTTATTTACTAAAACAACCAATGCAAGTTTTTTGTATTGTATTTATTTTTATTTATTTTTTCTTCTTTTCTCTATCATTATTTTTGTTTCTTATAGTTTGTTTTTATCTTATATTGTTTATAATTTTTCACCTATTTATAGTTTTACCCAACCAGTACTGCTTATCTGAGTTTCTGTTTATATCTTCTCCTAATTTTATACTTTAAGACCGGGTACGGTTGACAGCACTGGCGGTTGCCGGGTTGGTTACTTGCCGTTGCGCCTACAACGTGCTTGGTCTCCCATTCTCTTTTCTCCTGAAGACGGATTACCCGAAAATTTGAGTCTGTAAGTGTGTTTCCCTACTTTGTGTGTTGTTCTTTGTTAATTTCGAACTCGCAAAGTATGAATTATATAGATGAAAGAAACCGTTTGACCTGTAGCGTGCCCACCAACTTTTGGATACACATCCAGCTACAAACCCACACCAACATAAACGCCATAAAAAAAAACTAAAAAATAGTCATTGATGACTTCAAACATGTAAATTCGTCAAAATTTTTTCTTCATTGCACCACTTTACTTGTAGAAAAGTAAAAATTACTGTGGTTAGACTGGCCATTAGCTGACAGTTTTACTTTACTTATATATAAATTATGACAAAATTTGATTACGAAATTTTGATAGATTTACATGGTTGAGGGTGTCAGTGTATGTATGTGTAAGTTTTTATTGAGAAGTTTGTGAGCATGCTATAAGCTACACCGTGTGATGTATCAAATTAATGTTTTACCCAGAAAATGGCTCGCTGGTGTAAATATACCCCATGTTGTTTTTGGATAACATGCCAACATGGAAAAAATAGATAATTGGCTAAAATGGGATTTCAAACAACATATTTTCTTTCTGAACTACTAACTCTATGTTGTTGAAATCTTAAAATTTCCATGAAACTGACAGCAGCATTACACCAGAAAATCTTAAATTTTTCCAACAAAGGAAAACAATAGTTTTGTTATAAAAGGTAGTAAAAGAACCAAAGGTTGATTCTGAAAGTATGTCAACACGATACAGGTCAGCCTTTGATGAATCATATTAAAATGACTCTTAAAAACATGAAGAGATGATAAGTCCATTACTTTTCTGAAGAAATCACAGGGGTGTTATTGTGCATTCTCTGATGTCAGGTTTTTTTTTTATTCTCACAGGCTAATAATGAAATAATACAAATTTTTGAGAAAAAACTGGTAACTTATAATTTTTTTTTAGAACATTTGGTTACTACAAATAAATGTATACCTATAAAAATTGAAAACCCTGCTATACTGATTGGGTTTTGTTGGCATTGACTTAGAATTTACTTTATCATTATTAAATGAAACATAATACTTCTTTAAGGGTATAATACAGGAAATTTGAAAATGTTTAAAAAGTTAATAAGATATGTAACTTCTATGATGCTTTAAGGATGGATTTCTAGCGAAAGTGTAGTAATAAATCTACAGATTTCACACTTTCACATATCTAATATTTAGATCTTTAGTTCTTAGTGCGTTTAAAAACCATTGTTTGTGTGTAATATTGAAGCATGGGAAAGGTAGTTTTCTATTTTTAAGACAATACGCCTGATATTTCAATCACAGGAGATGAAAATCTTGCTACGAATCATTCAAGAGCTGACAATATTGAAAGTATGTATTACATTGAAAATAAAAACGTTTTGTTTAGCTATAGGCAAAAAATTCTGATTAACAAAATAGGAAAACCTGCAAGACTTAAAATAATTATATTATTAATACGGCAAACCGTCATACCTCTGGAGTCGTTGGAGCGCTTTCGGACGTTGTCCATCTTCAATCGCAATTAACTAACTAACCTACTGATCTGTTATAAAGGGGGTTGGTTATCTGTCAAGTCCCTGCTATCCTGATATTATTACTTTGATTAATTAATCAAATGTGTTACCTGATATTAATCAAAGTAATAATATCAGGATAGCAGTGGACTTGACAGAAAACCAACCCCCTTTATAACAGCTCAGTAGGTTAGTTAGTTAATTGTGATTGAAGATTAACAACGTCCGAAAGCGCTCCAACGACTCCAACATCATTGTACGAGGTATGACGGTTTGCTATATTAATAATATAAATCATACCACCCTCAGTGGTAATAATAATATGCATGTATTTAAAATAATTAATCTTGCCTGATTCAAAGGATGTAAAAGGAGTTCATGATATACGCTTTTAAATCCATTGATTGAGTGCTAATAGATGAATTCATCTAGAAACAATAGAATGGATCATAATAATCTAATACAAGAATATTTAATGCAAGTATTGGACCTACATAAACTGAAATTGTGTCCACTTGGCCTCAAGGTAGTGTGCTATCGCCCTAGTGGTGATTAGTTGTATATGACCTCCTGGATACTCTAACCCAGTGATTCCCGAAGTGTGAGCCGCAGCTCTCCAGGGAGCCGCGCTATCGTCATCAGGGCGCCTCGAATATGCGCCATTTCTGAAACGTCTAAGGTCCTGCCAGTCTTAGCTGGCACTTGACAATTCAGTGCTGAAGAAAAATACTTTGAAGCAGATAACATTGAAAAATTTACTTAGATTCAAGACCCATTTAGAGCCAAAGCTCCATCAGAATTTACCTCTACCGAAGAAGAATCTCTTATTGAGTTGTCTTGCAACACAACATTGAAGTTAAAATTTGTTAGCATGGAACTTTCTGATTTTTGGATATCAGTAAAAGAGGAATACCCACTACTTACTTGCAAAGCCCTAAGAATATTCCTTTTGGAATGTCCTATTTGTGCGAAGCTGGGTTTTCGGCAGTCGCGGTAATAAAAAGTAAATATCGCTCAAAAATTAACGTCGAGCAAGAAATGAGAGTTGTTATTTCCAATTTTATTCCAAGATTTGAGAAATTGTGCAGCGAACATCAAGCCCATCGATCCCATTAATAATTTTAAATTATTAAACGATGTTCAATAAATTGTGAATTTAAAGCTCGTGTTTAATTTATTTTTCAATTAACCTAACCTAAACGAACTAAAAAGGAGATTTCCAAATCTTTAAAAAGTCAAAAATTAAAAAAAATCGCCGCGGAAAAAATCCGAAGTGTTATGGAAGCCGCAAAACGAAAAAGATTGGGAACCTCTGCTCTAAACAATCAAATTTTGGTACTCAAGGATACGCAGATTACGTTTTATTAGAAAAGATTGAATGTTTGACAGTATTACGTTGGATATTATGCAGCATGATATCTGAATTGCTCGAAGATGCGTTAAAATGTTTAGATATAAACTCAGCTAAAACTAGTATTAAACATTCTCAAAAAACAAAGAAAGTAGATATCAAAGACCTTTTCATGAATAATACTAAGTCAAAACTCTCAAACGTATAAACATATCTGAAATCGCATTTAATGAAAGAATAAACTGAAAAATGTAATAAATAAATAAATTGGGTAAAGCCACAACAAGGAAGTAATTTGTTTGTAGAACTTGTAGTTTAACCTAAAATGTTTACTTTGGTGATAACAATAATGACCTCAAATTCATTAGGATCCATAAATCAATGAAGAAATGTCTTAAATTGGCCTTAATCAAATACAAAAACCAGCCTGTCTTGGGATAACAGGAGATATGGTTATCTGTTCTACCTCCAGGTTTGAAAAATATTAATCGTCCCTCTCTAAGATATTTTTATCAAAAAGGATCAATTTATAGCCCATTGGCTGATATGAAATCGTAATGCCTCTATGAGAGGTAAGCTGTTCAAAAAATTAGTGCAATGGAACATTAATAGTTTGATTAATAGTTTGATGCATGCATAATATTATTACCACTGAGGTTAGTATGATTTATATTATTAATATGGCAAACCGTCATACCTCGTAAGATGATCTTGGAGTCGTTGGAGCGTTTTCAGACGTTGTCCATCTTCGATGCCAACTAACCTACTGAGCTGTTATAAAGGGGGTTGGTTATCTGTTAAGTCCCTGCTATCCTGATATTATTACTTTGATTTTATTAGTTTATTAGTTATTTTTGATTTTTATTAAAAAACTAAAAAGACGACTGAACTGACAGTATGACGAAGTTTAAAAAAATATAAAAAAAATCAAACCTGATAATAGCTAAAAACATAAAAAACAAAAATAACTAAATAAAATCAAAGTAATAATATCAGGATAGCAGACGACTTTATAACAGCTCAGTAGGTTACTTGCGATCGAAGATGGATAACGTACGAAAGGGCTCTAACGACTCCAAGATCATCTTACGAGGTATGACGGTTTGTAATATTAATAATATTAATAGTTTGATCTATACGAAACTTTTTAAATTTTTAGCTGAAATAATACACCTTAAAAAGTACGATTTAAAACTTTATGTAGAATGTTTAAACAGTTTGTTAGCTTAACTTCTACTATGCACACTGTAATTTAAATCAAAATAACAATGCAGATTCTGTCCAGAAACCTTTGATCACATTTTATATGAATGTAAGCAAACCCGTGTACCAAAATTAAGTATTTTTGGCAAATCATATCTATGAGCAATGGGAAAGAGTGATACTACCCGAACAACAATAATAAAGTGCAGTAAGAAACTGAAAATTTAAATTATTAGTAATAATAACAATTACACATCAGATTACTCTAGACAAATGATTTCATGTTTACTATAACTGATCAAATATATGTAGCCACATTAAAACAAAGAAAATTATTAAATTGATTACGCAAGAAGATAATCTAATACTTACTGCAGACAGTTTGAGAATATGTCTACATGATAGTTGCATTAATATAAAAACCAAAACAGATTGTCAACGAGTTTGGTTTCATGTTTGCCTATAGTAAAGTTCAGTGTAGGCCATACCTGATTGTTTATTTAGTTAGCCAAGACCTTCACATATCTTTTCCAAAATTTTCCAACTATAGAAATTTTATGTCTTATACTATGTCAAGTTTTTATCAGCATTACTAAAATTTACATCAACATTTAATTTTTTTTTGCAAAATATCTTCACAATGTTGCTTATTTGAATTTTTGCAATTACTGTTAGGCAAAAATCTTTATTTAATAAACAGTGATATAATAATAAACCTATTGAAACTATACAACATTATATTTCAACTTATAATTCTGTATTAGATTCTTTTGGTGAACTTTCCATAAAATAATTAAAATCATCCCATTGTACCATGATATTCGAGGACCATGATATTTGGGTAAATAGAGATTCATGTTTAACATATTCTTTGTGATTAATTTACTTGGATTATATAAAAAGATTTGACATAAACACGTGAAATAACAATGAATGATCAAACCACAATATGAAATGGGAAAACAAGACAGATCTTTCAACCGTAACAAGAGGTCTTGGTCAGAGTCAAAAACCCAACTGTAACTTGGATTGTATATGTCTGTAACGGCAGATATTCAAATGTTAAGTTCCGACCCCATTTCAAGGTTTATTCAGTAATGACCCACAATATGAATTGAAGGGTTACTGTGTTCTAACGACTGTGGTAGATGATGTCACAAACCACGATTTAACCTTTAGGTCGCTTAGGTTTAACACTTATCACTATCACTAGACTGATTACCATTAACCATTGTTTTATTTTTATAATTATCTTTATTGATAGTACTTTCACTAATAGTTTCCTCTGATAACTACCTTTGACAACTTTGCATATGCTTAGCTTTTCCTAAAACTCTTGAATATTTCAAACTCCTTATAAAAAAAATTACTTTTTATGGAAGAGTTTGGAGGACTCTACTAATGAATAATGGATATATAGTCCAACATTTTCCTGGTTCTTTCAAAGTTATAAAGTGGTAAATCATATTTGTATTGTTTTCACCACTTTTTAATTTACCCCCTCAATATATATTTCGTTAATTCTTGTGCACACTATTGTTTACAAAGCTTGTTTAACAATAGAAATGTTAAGCACTGAGCATAAAGAACTTCATTCCTTGTGCAATCCGTAATTGTGTGGTATTTACTCATTCTGAGGTAAAATGGATAAACAAACAAAAGTCTCCACACAAATGAAGTTTTATTCAACAATAACAACGCGTTTCGAACACTTTGTGTTCATCATCAGGAAGACACCAAGAATATGGTGCTGAAGGGCTGGTTCAGTGAAAACAACTCTGGACCAACCTTTTGTATGATTAACACAAAATGCTTGAAACGCGTTGTTATTGTTGTTGAATAAAACTTCATTTGTGTGGAGACTTTTGTTGGTTTATCCATTTTACCACAGAATAAAGCACTTCATTTTCAGAGTTAATACATTTTACTATAAAACTAGTGAGTGATAATTTAGTAAATATAAATTTTTGTTATTTTACTCCATCAAAAATGCGAGGGTATATCTTTAAAGTCAATCATCTATTGTTCTATTGTCCCAATGTGGAATCATAAAATTCATTCACTGAATCCTCAATGTCACGGAATGAAAATGAAAAAAAAAACTGATTTCTTAATGGATTCTCATCTATTGAATTTTTATAGTCCGGTATGCTATTGACCTTTTGTCCTAATTCACAAGTTCGATGCTTGGTCTAACAATAAACAAACCTTCAGCTTCTTCTAGTCTTCAAGTTGTATTAATTTTTTTTTCAACTCACAACTAATTTGATGTGACTAAAACACAATTAGTTTAATCAAAAAAGTTTAATTTTTTCATTAAACATTTGAATTAAATATAACAAAACAATAGGATAATCTTGTTTTTGCAAAAAGAATAGAATAATATTTTCCTTATTTCGTAAAATAAAATAAAATCACTTTTCTCGAATTCAACTTATAACTGGAGTAACCTTCTTTCACTAATTCAATACAAGTAATAATAGATTAAATTTAGCTGTATATAATACCAATACAGTTAGCTAAACTAGTTTTCTACTTCTATCTCTGTAATGACAGGTGCTATCATAGTAACCTAACATAATGAATATACTCCAACATTTAAATTAAAACAACATTTTGTAAAGTTATAAAACAAAAAAACAACAAAGGCAAGGAAATTACTAGTAGCGTAAATGTTGACCTGATAAAGATAGAAAAATTGACAAAAAATATTTTGGAATTTCAGACCATTATTATTTTTTAGTACCATTTTTAGTACTATTCAATTTAAGAAATTTTTTTTGTAAAAAATAGAAATTTTTTTTCTATTCAAATTATTATTCTTTTTGATACTATTATTATTATCTATAGTATTGTTAATCCTATTATATGATATGTTTAATAGAAATATTATAATAAGAAATATAATTTGGGAACTTTTACCATTATAAATAAAGTCATGTCTGTCTGTCCGTACCACACAAGTGTAAACAAATCAGACAAGTATAGCAAGTAATACATTATTCCAAGATGGTTTTACGGTTTTTACAGGTATATTTTTGTATAATCATTTTGGATAATGGACTTTTCTTCACTTCTATTCATAACAAACCGACTGACGCTGGCAGTACCTTTGTTATAATAGTTGCCATGTTGAGAAGGCTATCCCTAGATCTCTGTCCATAATATTTCATTCATTTATAATAAAATTAATGACCCGTATCTTTCAATTAAACAACACAGAAAAACATGTCTCTTCCCTCTATTACACAAAAACTGAAAATGAAGAAAAAATGTTTACTCCAAATACAGGTATTGGAAGTTGTCTATATTTTGTTGGTAACTACTTTCCTAAAGACTTAATTAGATACACGTTGGGATAGATACACAGGTTGCACTTAAGTCGGCTTTATTCATATTGCTAAAATATAAGAGGTAAAAATTATAAATATTTAATTATCATGGGCCAAAAAAAAAAACGGATCTACCCTTTTCTTGCTTCGTTTCCTTCTTGCTATAATCAGAATTTTATGATTTTTTTTAATTGCTAATTTTAGGTTTAGTTTTTTGACCAAATTATAGTATGTGTTTTAGAGCTAAAAATTTTTTTCTGAAGACATAAAAAGTACTATAATACCTCTGTTAAGACTTATAACACTTATGGACAGTCCATAAGGTGTACTATAAGAATCAGTACACAGAGGCGTATAAAGAAGATGAAAGTGTTGAAATAAATTTTTCGCAGGAATGTAAAATGCAATAAGGAAAATGAACGTCTTCAAATCCATATTTATTATAAAACTAGAACCACTGCGAACCTGATAATGAAAAATAACCCAGATACATTAATCCCGGAGTTGAAAAAGGCCAATGTCGTATATGAATATAACTGTAATATGGGAGATTGTGAGCTCCTAGCCAATTCAAAATATATCAGTATGAGTGTTGAACTAGTAAGTATTAAAGAGAATGTTTAGTTTTAAAAAACCGTCTTACTGGGACTTGAGAAAGGGCTAGGCTAGTAGACATGGGGTAATCTAATCTGAGATGCCTCAGGCACCACCTGAGACTTATCTCAGTCTTGCGTCCTTAGGAACCTTTCAAAAATAAATATTTTTAAAGGCGATTTTTCAAACTCAAGCATATTATGTAGGTAAATGAATAAATTTTAATATTTAAATTTTAATGAATTATAAAATTATGATAAATGAACATAATTTATGAAAGAAGGATGAGATTTCATACTATGACTAGTAAAATTAAAAAAAAATACTTTAGTTTGTTTTCCAATATGCATACGAGTGTAAGAAAATTTCTAGAGCTGGCTTACTTGGAACCCAACTAGAAATGACAAGTTCATCAGGACAAAATAATACTTAGCTGAGGGTTTCAACTCACTGCAGTCATTGAACGTGTTTCACACGCTGTTTTGTGCCAAATACATGTGTTACAAGCATCCTGAGTCTTGAAATCAAACAAGACTTACTAGGGAGAGTAACGATATATGAATAGTCATGAATCGTTTAGTTCCGAGTCAGGGAACAAACTCCTGGGTTTCAGTGGAAGAGTCAGACATCCCAAGGCTACAGAAAACAGGATAGTAGAAATCCTACCAAAGTAGTTGACCAAATGAGAAAACAGCAACTTATAAAGAGTTACTACAGTAGCCTCTTCAAAAGGGCTAGCCCCTGCTCTTAGCAACTGTTATGCTATTAAACATTTATTAAATATGATCATCGTTGTGCCTATTGCTAGACTATAAAAGGCCACCTTATAAAAGAGTAGATTTAGCATTTGTTTCAAACATTCTCAGCTTAGTGCTTCTACCATTGTTCATTAAACCAAGTTATGCAAATAATTTGGTCTTTCTGGTGCTCTAAGAGGACATAAGGAAATTATTTTGTATTTGATCAAAAATTTGAGCAAAAATTTTCCTTTATTAATATGTCTGTGAGCAGAAAAAATATCATAACTTATTTTTAATAATTTATTTTCACTAATACCAACTCATGTATCAATACTTAACTTTTACTTACTTAATAATTTAATCTTTTTTTTTAATACTGTGTGTATTATTGGGATCTAACGATTGCAGGATGGTTGTTCTGTCGTAGGTTGTATAAAAGGACCGGTTAATTTGAAGTGTCGAATAATTTCTATCAACTAATATATTTATTAAGTATAGACACAATATATATATATTATATATATATATTTTCTATGTTTTGTTATTGAGGGCTAGGTCAAATAAAAGAAAATAAACTCCTTCCTAGGCCGACGTTTCGATGTATTTGTACATCATCTTCAGGGCTAAAATTAGAGTAAGAACTATAATAAATTTACCAAAACAATCTACAACTCACATAGAGAACTAACACAAATTTTTGAGACCAACAGATACATACAAAAGGTTATTTTATAATCAGAGTTGTTGAGTACACATCTATTTCAAAGTATCAGACAAAAGGAAATTAGTTTTACCTTGGAAAGTGTGCTAATATATATATATAAATGAATAAAATGAATAAATGAATATATATGATCTGTCCGGTTTGGACCGTTTTAATATTTATATATATATATATATATATATATATATTGAAATAATAAAATGCATACATAAAATTCTCTCTGTCTCATCCGTGTGAATGCATATTATTGTGTAATAAAACAATTCGTTTCATTGTTTAGTGTTCTTCTTCACATCACATCAACTGTTGATATGATATGATACTCTTGCTAGAGGCTGTAGTATATTTTACAATATTATTTCTCTTTCTATTTCCAGAGGTTTGAACTAGTATTAAAAAAATCGAACATCTTTTGTCGAAGTTTCGTCTATACTTTTAGACATCTTCAGAGCTTGGTATTAATGGATGAATATGACATGTTCTCTGTTATGTCACTTCGGTATCGTATGACTGTTACCAAACTATGTTACTTAGGTTTGTTAAGGTAACCTAAAAAATTAACTCTATAACATATAGTTATAAATATATTTTCCGCTCAGAAAGGGTTATTTGCTTTTTTAAGTTTAACGAAATGTTGAAAACTCGATTTTCATCGTATCTAGGTAAAACTCTGTATCGCTAGGTTTCGATACTACTGAATCGAAATATCTGGTATTGACAATGACAGTGGGTCCAAAAGCGGTTACAAAAAATTCACTTTAAAAACATTATTTCAAGAATATATAAGATTATGTTATTACATTATATTATTAAAAGATTATTATAATAAAAGATTAAAAAAAGATTATAATAAAAAAGATTAAAAGATTATTATAATTATAATTATTATTATAATTATAAAAGATTATTAAAATATTATAAAATTATGTTATTAAAAAACATAAATATTGACGACTTTCACTCATGTCAAAACGAAGATTTATTTTAAAACTCTGGATCAAATCTATTTTTTGAGTTGAGAAATACAAAAAAATAAAAAATATTAATATAATTATTATAATAAAATTTTTTTTGCATTTTTTTTATCATAAAAACCATTTAACTATTTTTGATTCACGATCAAAACTTGATAAAATGTAGCAAAATAATATAATTTGTGTTAAAAGAAAAAATAAAACCATGAAATATTAAAATTATAACATATATTTTTTTTGGCCAATTTTTTTGCCAGCTTCCATTAGTCAAAACCGAATTTTACCCTGATTTTTGGATTCCGCGGCATGGAAAACCTTGGGATAAAAATACTGGATACGGCGAAAATCAAGTACTCAAAGTTTGGTTGAACCTAAAAAAAGTGAAAAACCATGTTAAATCTCGTTTGAAACTCAATCTGTATGGAGGACAGTTTATTATTATTTTTCTAATTTTTTTTTGGACAAAAGTTTGTTTTTGACCTCTACTTTTAATTGATAGTGCAAGACGTGAAATGAATGCAAGAAATTATTAAAATGCATTAACTGCTTTAAAGTAAAAAAAATATTAAAAGCATAAAATTGCATAAACTGCAATAAATGAATACTAAACTGCAACTGGTATAAGAAAATACATCAAGAAATGCAAGAAGTGCATTAATTGCACTGAGTGTAAAAGTGGATTTAACTGCATTAAGTACAAGAAGTGCATTAACTGCATTAAGTATAAAACGTGCATTAATTGATTAAGTGTAAGATCTGCATTAAATGCATTAAGTTAATTAAATTTATCAAGTGTGAAAAGTTTATTAACTGAAAGAAGTATAAATAATGCACTCAGAGGAAAAGTTCATCAAATAGTCTTTGCTTATTTGCAGCAATTCTATGACTTTTTGCATTCGTTCTAATTCAGGAGTCAGCAACCATTATTATCAAAAAAGTAATTTTGCCTCTTCTTCCACCAAGAAAAAATTCTGGAGTCACTAAACAGAACAGCTCGTAAAATTTTAAAAGTTTTATTCTTATTTTAAACTTTAACTATCACACCCACTGAATACAACAAACATACAAGTGCAGCGTGCATGTGTGAACATATTCACAAATAAATTAAACAGTGAATTCTACAGGCTTTTTTGGTTTCTTCCTATATGTGTGTAAAATTAAAATAAAAATTAACCTACTTTAATATGAATAAAAAATTTAGCTGCAGCTTCACAGCTTTAAAAAACATAAAATCAGGAATTTTTGTGGTAAGTCCATTTAAGTGTACTCTCATCCTACTTGGGTTTCTTTTCCAGCCAGCAATCAACTGAAGCATCTGAACTTACATTACCTATTTTTGCTTATCTAATACCATTATTTTTATTTATAAATAATAAATTTAAAAAAAGTTCTTTGTTTTATTTTGTGAAGGAGGTTAAAAAGGTCGAGTTGCAAAAAACTGTTCTAATTCTTGCATTTTTTTAAAAAAAAAATTTCTATCCTGCAGTTTTATCACTATATTCCAAAAACTCAATTTTTTAAAACCTTGTTTTTAAAAATAAAAACCATTTCATTTTTTCAATCCATATTTATTTTGTCTAAAACAGATAAATTATTAATTTATCTATAGCATGAATAACTAATGAAAAGCTAAAATTTATTGACTTTGTTATTTTAAAACTGTTGTTAATATGAACATTCTAAACTTAAAATAAGTTTTTTTAGAAAAACTCAGTATTCAGGAGTAGTAATGTTCAAACGGTTTCAGATTTTGTCCATTTTCAAGTAGAAATGATTAGAGTCACTCCTTCATAGGTTTATTATTATTTTCAGAGAAATAACAAAATTGAAAAGAAGGCTGGATAATGTCCAAAACTGGTCAACAACTTCTAATACTGAATACAAAGTATGGCGGTATCGTCTGCTAATATGATTTCAGATAAGTTGTGAGCTACTATAATATCCATTATATACGTTTTTTTTTATTAAAATATTTGTACACCAATTGTTTACTTGATTTTAACTTTTAGATTATCTACTTTTCCCTCCTGATGGTGTTTGGTCCAACAGTTTCACTTAAAACGTAGCTTACATGATTGTTATTTTGGTGTGATTTGCAAATAGTGTTGTTGTTGTTTTTTTATTATTAATGATATTATTGTGGAAATTTATGCATGAAAAAAAAAGACTGAAATTAAAAAAAAAAGAGTTATTGATAACCCAGTGAGAAATCTGTGTAATGAATAGAAGCAGCTACCGTTTGAAATGAGGCATTGTAGTCTGGAAAAAGATGGGGGATGATGGGAAGGGTTGTGGAAGAGAGGCGATTAATGGAGAATGACGGCGGAGAAAGTCGAGGTGTGCTTTGTGGCTGAGAGAAGGAGGCCGAGTGCGCGGCACTTTCACCTGCGGTGAGTCGGGGAGGCTGGCGTTGCAATTAAGCCTGTCCAGTCGTCGTTCCCACGATTAGAACCAGCGTCCGTCCTGGTGTCCGGGCTGCCATCCATTGTATCTGGCCAGCATCCCGCAAACACCTGTTTGGGCTTCTCTTAAGAGTTTGAGTTTCATCTCCGGTGGGCAGACAAACAAAATCTCCATATCAGTAGCACAGTGTTCTGACCCCATTTAAATCTCCCTCTGATGATTTCAATACTGGACACGCATCTTATCGAATAGGGTGTTATCATGCTCTGGGAAAGGAGATTCACCATCAATAAACAAGTTAAAAGGAAACCTGAGCAACATAAATCATTCTCTTCGACAGTGATAACGTGCACAATTACATCGTACCCCTCAAGCTAACAAGAACAGTTCACTCACCACTGAACTTTAGCTGTGCCATTTCATACTCTAATGCAGTGTTTCCCAAACTTTTTCGAGTGACCGCCCCCTTGGGTCCATAAACCTAAAACTCAACACCCTTGAATAATAATCAGATTCCTAGACTAAATAACCAAATCAGTAACATTTTAATAATTAAATTAAAATAATTACTAATCGAATATTTATTTAGAATCCAATAGATGTATTGTTTCATAGCATATTATGCAAAAGAATTAATACGCAATAAAAGAAACTTAGGTGAGAATATACTTTTATGGTAACATAAAAATGAATTATCAAAACAATTTTAAGAAACTGTTTCTTAGAAGTTTACATGTCGTGTTTTCACTTAAATTTAGAAATTATATTACATGAAAGTGTTCAATTTATCGAAATAAAATCCCCGCTCCTTTTTTGCTTTACCGCCCGTGGAGGGCGGACCGCCCACTTTGGGAAACACTGCTCTAATGCATAAATAGAGTCCCTTAACGACCGAATAACTCTGAAAGCTCATTCCTGAATTCATGATTTAGACAAAAAATAACAAATTATATAAATATTTCAGTCCCTATTTGATTAAATTGAGAATTACTTCAAGAAATTAAAAAAACTGCAACCAAATATTCAGATTAATCTACCTTAAAAATGGATTACTTTTGAGATTACATGAAAGCATTTGAAAAATTGATTCCGCATCACATTTATTTATAACAGTTCACTCTGTGACGCTATCTATATTTTAAAGACCTTAAAACTGTAAAAGTTTAGAAGTCACTCTTTTTTTATATACAAGTGCAACCAAAAAGTAGTCAACACTAAAAAAAATGGAAATTTCACACAATTTCATTTCATCAATGTTCTCAAAACTTCCAACCGTCGCTTCACAAGTGCGCTTGGTGTCCCTATTTCAACTCTCCTGATGACGGCTCAACCAAAAATTAGAGACTGTAAGTGTGTTTGTATTTTTATTCTGTGTCTATAGCTTAATGAAAAACGTTTGTTGTCCTTTCTGGATTGTTTTCCTGTTGACAATATCATAGAAGTTAGAATTCATTTGTTTTGAATGATTTTTTTAACAACTAAAAATTATTTGACTATATATAATCCTACATTCGTGGTCCAACAACGATTTTACTGAAAATACAGGGAATTTATGCTTAATAACTGATTAAATGTCTGTTCACACAATAAATTGAAACAGATTTCCAAGAACTAACCATTTCATAACAATAATCAATTCAAAGTAAGGAAGAGAGAAAGTGTTGACGAAGATTCTAGAGAAAGGTTATGCAAGTCTTCGGCTGAGTTCAGAGTCCTGTTCTAGTAAGGTGACTCACTTAATATAAAAGAGCGTATGATTCATTCAAGGACGTTTAGGTAACTTGCTGCTGATCTACTATTCCGAAACGTCTGGCACGAGAAAAAATATTGATGAACATGAAAAAAAACAATTAAATGTTTAAAATCAGGAGGATTTTTGTTAACATAATAATAAAAAGAAAAAAATATCACAATATCACTTTTTGTAACAGTCTTTTAAGTAAACAAATGCAAGCTTCTGAAGAAGCTCTCAATAGTTTAGTATCTTAATATGTGAATATTTCTTTCAGGATCTGTAACTTAAAGCTGTCACTAAAAGAAAAACCATGGCTATTATCTTATAATAAAATGGCAAGACAAACCATAAACCATGGTTATTATCGGGCATTGGGATGGCGGACAGAAGGTCTGTGCCATTTATGCCAATTTCAAGTTAATGTAGAAGATAAAACGAACAGATAAAGCTAAACATTGCTCATAACTCTGACGGCAATGAAGTTCCTGAAAGTGCAGGAATATAATTCAGTAAGTTTTATGAATACTTTTCTTACTCCTAATTTCTTTTATTATTATTTTTAAGCGCTATAAGTGTTATTATAAGTCAGTTATAGAATAACCGACTAATAACAGATATCAATAATAAAAAAATTTAATAAGATTTTTTTTGTATTTTTGGATTCTTCGACTACAATTTCGTGTATTTAGAAGGAATTTTGTTTTAGGATTACTCCTTTAGGTTTTTGTTTTTGTAGAGGAAATCGGGTGGACATCCATTTGTGGCACTCTGCAACTATATTTAATCTTTCTGACGACAGAAGGTCACGTGGCTATTGCCATGAATACACGAGTTAGAAGTAATTAATGAGCAAGCAAGAAATACTTATGGTACCACATCGTCTATTGAGTGCAAACTTTATCAGTTTAAATTTATTCTAAAATTTAAATTTAATGATTTTTGAAAGACAGACAAGCAAATTTTTAAAAAATACCAGAGATAGAGGGAAAGGAAAAGAGGAGAGATATTGATTTGATTTTTACGTATGCCGGGATAGAATGCGGTTACACGTGTGGGAGAAGTAGACACAATCAGATTTAAGCATAGGGTAAAAAATAACGAACACTTGTCAACAACCCTGGGAGAGTAACCCCAACAGACAAAAGCATAACATGAAGACTAAGTCGTCAATAAGAGATTGGTGTTGCTCTAGGTTATTGTAAATACAATGTATATATAAGAATCAAGAACAGTAGGAAATGGTTTAACATGTTCTGTTAATATATTATCCTGTCGTTTCTAATAGTTTTTGCACATCCGGGGACATCGTTTACCGTCTGGAATGATGCCAATGCGGTCTTTCTTATGTCAACCAATCCATTGCATTCGTATAATAGTCACATATCATCCATCGGACATCACAGGAGATCTCTTGTTACTATCTACGTCATCAGTTACGGTTTCTCCTTCAGTTAATTGCTTTAACATAAAAATTATCAAAGAAATACTACTAATGATGTTAAATTAATCTTGGAAGCTTCTGAAGTAGCTTAAATTTGGTAACTTAATGGTTGCTTCACACCCAATTTAAACCTAAAATGACACAATACGCAAAACCATTCACCTGGGATATTTGCTGCTATTAAACCCCTCTTATAATCACTTCCTGACAGCAAAATGTAGATTAATATCGGTAATAATATATGTTTTGTTGTATTTTTTCCTTTAAATGTACCATAAGAAAACTATATGAAATAGAAACCAACAGTTTAACATGAGTTCATAAACACACATAAGGAAGCACTTCTGTTACTCAAAAACGCCTGGTTTGGACAGTAATATTGATATACATAAAAAAAACAAACAAAAGTGGGATTGATAAAAATTCTAAAGAAAAACAACCATAAGTTTTTCTAAACAGTCTTTGAGTAACCATTATCATGAGAAGAACTACAGTCAGACGAAGCTCGGGAAGCCTTGATTTATAACCCTTTCTTCATTAGTATGTTTCATCTTCCTCTACTTCTTTTTTTAATGACTGTTGATAACAAAAATTTGAGACTGAATGTGTTAATACTTCTTAATTTGTGTATAGATACTCATGTTGAACTATACAAATATAGACTGACTATACTACAGCTATAGATTAAGAGTCTTCTCATATGCTATATCCTCTCCTTACGATGGCCATTAACAGAGTTAAAATATTGAAGTGAACTAAAGTGTTATTTTCATTTTCTCATAGAGTAATGTGATAATTTCCAATTGCACATTTGATACATTGAGTCATAAGTCTGTATCATATTAATAAGTGATATTCAAAACATCTAAAAGTCTTCTGTAATCGATTTTAAATTTTGTAAAAAAAATGCATACAATTTTTTCACACATTTAGACTAACATCATTTCGAGGTTTTCAAATTGTCTAGTACATACTTGCACCGAGCCACTTCTACAGTCTTGCTTATATTATCGTTAATAGATATATATTTTTTTTAACCACAGTCAATAAACATGTCGACAATTCATATTCATTCAATTTTTTAAAAGTTTAATAACAGAAAATAGTGATGCATAATGTGCCAAAAGGCAATGAAAATAAATAGCATTAAGCATTTTTTTTTTTAGACTATATGAGTTTTTCGTAACATTATTAAGCTTATGATGCAACAAAGCAATGCTGTACTAATATTTTATAAGTAATTTATTTATAACTTACTTTATTTAAATAACTAATAATCTTGGCTGGTCAAAAAACTTACTTGACAATATATATATATATAATATAATAATTAAAATAAATATAGATATTATAATATAACATTTACATAAACAGTGAAATAACAACAATGTTAAACCACATAAGAAATGGGAAAACAAACTAAGATCTTTAACCGTAACAATGGTTTTTTTACTCTGACTGAAGACCGCTGTTAACGGATTGAAAGATTTAGTTTGTTCTCTATTTCTTATTGTTGTTTGATCTATATATATATATATATATATATAAACTTATATGAATATATTATCAACTTATAATTATATAATATATAATATATATATATATAAATATATATATCAATATAAAACCACAATAATGAAATGGAAAAACAGACTAAATCTTTCAACCGGTAACAAGTGGTCTTCGTCAGAGGCAAAAACCCATATATATATAGTTATATATATATATATTATATATATATAATATTTACTCTTCTTTATATAATCTAGGAGGTCTCAGAGCTTATTTTTCTTCATTCATGATTCTTCCTACGACATTTTTCTCATATACATATACTTAGGTGTTGCTGGTGTGAATACTGGGCGGTGACTGAGTGTCGGCTTGGCGAGTACTGGTGACCAACCACCAGCATACTCGCCAAGCCTGACACTCAGTCACCGCCCATATTCACACCAGCAACACTAAGATATGTATATGAACAAAATGTCGTGAGAAAATCAAATAATAAAAATAAGCTCTGAGACCTAACACTAGATATATATAATATATATGTGATCAAACCACAATAAGAAATGGGAAAACAAGACTAAGATCTTTCAACCGTAACAAGCGGTCTTCGTCAGAGTCAGTTGGGTTTTTGACTCTGACGAAGACCGCTTGTTACGGTTGAAAGATCTTAGTCTTGTTTTCCCATTTCTTATTGTGGTTTGATCATTGATTGTTATTTCACGTGTTTATGTGAAAGCTTTTTATATATATATATATATTATCTGTTAAATAAAACGTTACGTGTTCTTGATATTATATAATGAACTCTTTTCTAATTGTTTACTGATGAAAAGAATATTTGAAATCGAAATGCAACACTAAAAACGTTACATACTCAAAAAGAACGGGTGGTTTACACTCAACTTTACTATAAGACGACCATTATCAGTAGTAATACAATACCAATTTAAAGAACTTTTTTGTCGATACTCCTATTACACTTTACTAACTATAATTAAAATGAAATAAGAATGTTTGATTAGAATCATTGGAATATCTTGGAAGATATGTTTATGATTGTGATTCAATCAGAAAAAAAGGTAATATCATTAATTTCAACTCTGTAATTAGTGAATGCCAATCATGAAAATTTGACATAAAAGATAACCAAAAGTTAGATATGTAGCACTGATTGAAAGATAGTATCAATCAATTCACTAACTGTGATGAAAGAAATAAGCAATTCTATTTCATACTTTATTGTTTGTCAATTTGTTTTAATTACCATTTGAGAGAATTAATGAAAACTTAATAAATAACACTAAATTTGATAGCACATTTCTTTATATTGATTATGATTAAACTCACTGTTTTGATGAAATGAAATAAAAAAATACTGAAATAAATTTATGAGTAATATAAACAGAAAAAGTTGTAAATTTTGTTTTAAAAAGAATATATTTATGATTCTTGATCAATTAACTGCAATATCATAATAATTATTTAATTTGCTTTCATTTTTATATTAATGCTCGTATTTTATTGCAAATATCGTAATTAATTATTTTTCAGTATGCATTATTTCGTTTATCATTTATCGTTTATTATCGATTCGTTATCCTAAATTTAAATAGAAATAAATTTTGAATGCTTATTTTTACCAATTAGATTTTAATAAAGTTAATAAAACAATCGGATAAATAAGTATAAGTGAAACTTAATAGTTATCTTTTTTGGTTTTGAGTTGACTTTTCTAATAATTAAAATTAATGTGACTGTTATTATGTATTCCTTGCATAAAACCGTAGCAAATAAGTAATTTAAAATTACTGGCATAACCAGTGAGAGGAAACTATAAGTGTCTTTTGATAAAGGTATAATAAAGACCTTTCTAGGATGCAATATTGTCTAAACGATAAGGCCCCCTATCACACACATTAAGTACTAAATCTCATAAAATCCATTATGATGTCCAAGCAGTGCTACATATACAGAGATTAGAACAATGGATACATGCAGTCCAATCATCTAAAAATGTCAAAAATAGATTCAAAACACACATCAAAACGTCAAAACTTGTCAGAATTTTTAAAATGTCTGTTTTATCACGTTTGCTATGTTTAAATTATGGTAACGAAAAAAAACATAGGTTTTTAATAAGCGTCATTGATTTATGACACACGCTTAGAAAATGATTAATAGTTTACCGTACTTTATATAAAAAACAGTTTTTTTGTTTTCCAACGACCACATTTATAAGGCTTTTACCTTTTAGTGGTGCTCTAGAGGCGGGAATTGCGGCTCATTTGTTATTTGGCACCCATTTTAGCAGTGAGCGAGCCATGTTATCTTTTCAATCTACATTGGGAGTCTTGAATTGTGCGCACCTGATGTGTATTTAGAGTAGGGATCTTTAACGAATACCTAACATAGTATAAGCTCAGGACCGACGGTTTAACGTCCTCTCTAAGAGACAACGTGCTCAGATTTATTATTCTCCCATGTGAATAAATCGAGGACCAGATGGGTATCGAACCCCTGTCCTACCAATTCAGGAGCGATTACGGTAACCATTGATCTAGCTTGGACTCCATTCATATAAAAAACACAAAATATGAATTAAATTAAATATGAATTTGTAATGTAAATATAAAATATTTGAAGGCTGATAGAACTAGATAGTTTTTTGGCTACAATATTAGAATAGAATGTTATACCTCGTATATTTAAAGAGAATATACGGGATACAATGGTTTATTTTGATAATGTAATACACTTAATCTTGGAAAACCAATTTGTTTCTAAACAATGTTATTAGTAAAATTATGGAATGGGGTACTGATTACACTCATACTAATTACCGGTAATTAGGCCTATCCACAGCTATAGGATAGGTACCGATCATGAATGCGCAATACTTTTGCTACTTGACTAGCACAAAAGCCTTAAAGTGAGAGTTAGGTAAAAAAGAGCAATTATGTAGGAGAAAGAATATATGCATTAGATTGCATATGAACTATGCATGTAGCACTGTTTAATTTTATACTGGGAGTTAGGTGTAAGATATGCTATTAAATATTATTCAGTTCTTTTAAATCAACATTTTTTTTATCACATATATGTATTACAGTATAGTTTTTGACATACAAAAAATGTAAGTAGAAGGTAATATATTTTTGAGGAATGTAGTTTTCAAGTTTTGAAATCTCATAACTAAATTCCTTACAGATTCCAATGTGCGGCTTTTAATATAATATATTCTTAGAATTTGTCAGAGTGCTTTAAGTTGTAATATTTCATTAGATTTTATTGCTTTCAGCAAATTTTTTTTTTTTTTTTTTTTGGCAAAGTAGCTTTTTGGTTAAGGGATGGGGCAGGTGACCTTGTTGCAGACATGTCTGGGACTTTACCGTTATCGCCTCCTCCCTTGCCACGCTACCGAGCCATGTCATCTCCATCTTCAGACAGCATAGCTCTTTACTTTAGTCTGTCCAACTGTCCGACACCTGTTTGGTACAGCTTTGGTAACCATTAACGATTCAGTCTGGTCAAATCATAGATTTCTAAGCTGACTGTAAATCTAACCTTATTTATAATACACGTGCATTATTACTACCACAGAGTGTTAGTTGGAATCACACTAGCATATGTTACCATCACAACTCATATACAAAAGCAGGAGTTCTTCAACCAATTTCAGAGATAGTCCATCTTCAAGCAGTACTCTACATATACTTCTTACACTTATACATGAAGATAGATAACCTCCAAAATCAGTCGAACAACTATGATCTACTTCTATTGTTCCTCTTTCTGATGTTTCGTAATGTTATTCATTCAATCTTATGAATGTGAGTGTGTGGTGTAAACACTAACTTTTGTGAACATCCTACAATTCATAACGTTCGATGATCAGAATAATGAATCACATATAAACAATTCTTGATACTTTTTTTTTCTTCCCAACAGATCTTTTCCTGATAACAAACAATTAAACAGTTATTTGAGTATCGGTAGTAAAAGTTTTCTGGCTCTGTAATATATATATATATAAGTCGTTATCAGCCTTTAGAGCGATTCACATCTTTTCCTGATACGAGGACATCAAAATATAGTAGTGAGTTCAGTGATTTCTTTTCTATGTGTTCTTTTTAAAAATTCTAGTTTATATATATATATATATATATATATATATATATACCATATTCTGTATCATTGCCTATAAGAGTTTAATTTGAACCTGAAGAACTGACCGAGTCCCGATAAATTTTAGTTTTGTTTCTATCCCACTGTCGATACTTTTATCATTATATATATATCAGTTGGGTTTTTGACTCTGACGAAGACCGCTTGTTACGGTTGAAAGATCTTAGTCTTGTTTTCCCATTCTTATTGTGGTTTAATCATTGATTGTTGTTTCACGTGTTTATGTGAAATCTTTTTATATATATATATAATAGTATTATATATATAATATTATATATACATATTATATAATATATATATATATAGAGCAAGATTTCACAATAAACACGTGAAATAACAATCAATGTTTAAACCACAAGAAGAAATGGGAAAAAAAGATTAAGTTCTTTCAATCGTAACAAGCGGTGTTCGTCAATTGGGTATAGACTCTCATTTAGTTGTGTAGAAAAACACATTATTTATTTAAAATAGCTCCTCACTTATTATTAGTTTATTTTCCTTAACTGACTTGAACCGAGCACACGTGTGACAAGACTGTTGGTCTCCAACCATCCCTTCACAGGTGTGCTTGGTGTCCTTATCTCTACTCTCCTGATGACGGTTCAATCAAAAATTAAGAGACTGTAAGTGTCTATCTTTACTCTGTGTCTATATTTACTGCGAAACATTTGTTGTCCTTTGTGGATCGTTTTCCTGTTCATAATATATATATATATATATATATATATATCAATGACCAAACCACAATAAGAAATGGGAAAACAAGACTACGATCTTTCAACCGTAACAAGCGGTCTTCGTCAGAGACAAAACCCAACAGATGGGTTGGGTCATTTAGTTGTGTCAGTTGGGTTTTGACGTCAGTTGGGTTTTGACTCTGACGAAGACCGCTTGTTACGGTTGAAAGATCTTAGTCTTGTTTTCCCATTTCTTATTGTGGTTTGATCATTGATTGTTATTTCACGTGTTTATTTGAAATCTTTATATATATTATATGCAGAATTGTCACAATAAAAACATTTGACTCTATAACCAAAAAAAAAAACACCACTAAAAATAGTAAAAGGGAAATATTCTTTCCTTTTCCTTTATTACTTTTGGTGGTGATTTTCTTCAACTCTATATATTATATACACATATAATAATAACATAGTTTTATGAAAAATTGGTATCTAAGGAAAAAGATATAAAATATGATAGTATTAATAAGTAATTATAAAAATAAGCAATAAACAATTCTAGAAACATATGAAAAGTGAAAGTTGAAATTTTGACTATTTAGTAAGATGTAAAATAGTCAAAGAGCGCTTTTTAACAACAATTCTAAACACACTTTGCCATCCATTCTAACTACTAAGTAACTACTAACTAATAAGTAAGTCTATCCTTGATTGACTGATTGAATACACAGACCCTTCAATCACAGACAAGTTCCGCATTGAGGATAAAAGCCCTATTCCTACTTTCATCCCAAGAGGTCTACAAGAATTGCAAAGTGCACCAAGCTTAAAATCACAAAAGAATCTTTTCATTTTTTTTTGTGATTTTCCCAGAGAAGAACTCTGGGAGTATTCTAGTCGGTGGATACAGTTTTGATCTAAAAAAAAATTGTAAGGATATTTATTTTCGCCTTAGTGTATAGTGATTCCTCATATCATAAACTATAGAAAGACATATTAAAGTCGGCTTAACTTTACGTAATTAATTAAAACAATTAACATGAATTATATAAAAAGAAATAAAAATCAGAAAACATAAAATTATAATATAATTATATTTACACAGACGTATAAATATACGCCTTTCTGAGGTTCCAGATACTGAGGAATCATCATACAGTTTTCAATAATGCATAATTAACTGATCAGGAACAGTTCGTGATACTGAAGAATCATCATACACTTTTCAATAATGCATAATTAACTGATCAGGAACAGTTCGTGACACTGAAGAATCATCATACACTTTTCAATAATGCATAATTAACTGATCAGGAACAGTTCGTGATACTGAAGAATCATCATACACTTTTCAATAATGCATAATTAACTGATCAGGAACAGTTCGTGACACTGGAAAATTATCATACACTTTTCAATAATGCATAAATAACTGATCAGGAACAGTTCGTGACATTGGAGAATTATCATACAATTTTCAATAATGCATTATTTGGCCTTGTAGAGCTTCAGTAGACGCTTTGGGTGGACATGTAAGCAAGGTGGTTTAGCGTTACTGAGGAAGAAGATAGTCTTTTGAGAAGACTTGTGAAGTAAAAATGTTGGTCAGATCATGATCTCTTCTGACAATCAATATTCCATGCAGACATTCCTATTTATTCAAGTTGCCTCCATACAGGCGATAGATAGTTACAGGTATTCATATGAAACATGGGAGTTGTAAGGAAGCTTAAGCATCATACTGTGCAGCTCAAATTTAATAAATATTCTTTTATATATATATATATATATATATAAAGATTTCACATAAACACGTGAAATAACAATCAATGATCAAACCAATCAGTTGGGTTTTTGACTCTGACGACGACCGCTTGTTACGGTTGAAAGATCTTAGTCTTGTTTTCCCATTTCTTATTGTGGTTTGATCATTGATATTATATATATATATATATGATTGATCGAACCACAATATCAAATGTTGAAAAGAGACTAAGATCTTTCAACCGTAACAAGCGGTCTTTATCAGAGTCAAAAACCCAGCTCAAACACTAGATGCAGAAACATCTGGTAAGGGGTTGAGAATAGTAGGAGGAAAGAGTACTATTTTAAAAGAGTGAAAGTGCAGGAAAGGTGCAGGAAAATGTTCAGATCATATTGTCGTTTGACCATTGATTGTTATTTCATATGTTTTTGTGAAATCTTTATATATATATATAAACGAGACTTGACAAAAAAAAAACGTATAATATTTGTCAAAAACTATGTGTCTATGAACTAAAAGTATAGCTTATCAATGAATAGGAGAATAAGTTAATTTTTAATTATATTAAATTTATATAAATTTCACCAGAAATATACTCGTATCTAGTAGATTAGATGAAACAAAAATAATATTTTTTTTTTAAATAAAAATGCATAAATATTTGTATTTATATAGTTTTGTAAAAGTAAATAATTATACAAAAGTTCAAAACGTTAAAGTTTAGTTAAAAATTTTCCTGTTTCATGCAGCATCCCAAAACCATACTTTTGCACTCTATTGTAAGTAATATTCTTACCGGAACAGATTAACATGGATGTACCAGTCAGCAAAACGACGGAGTCATCTTCTTGGGAGAAAACTGAAACAAAATATATTTCATTAGTAATGTATATTTATATACATATATATAAGTCTTATTTGACTATTTTATCATTTGCTGTCAATTATTGAAGATTCGAATTGCTTATCAAACATGTGGCTTCAGTTAAATTATAATTCCTGTAATAACTAGAGACCTAATGTGTCAAGGACAGGAAATTAAAATTTTTAAAAATCAGTATTATATCAAAAAAATATATAAAAAAAAGTAACTAAAAGCAATTTTACTTTTGTGATAGCTATTTGAAATAATCTTAATTTCTACTTTACTATTAGCAATCATGATAAAATTTGAATTTAAGATTTTGACGGATTTAAAAGTTTTTAAGTTCCTTTAGTCCTTTTTTGACGTTTTTCGATCATACTCGTGTTTACTTATGTGTTGTGTGTGAGTGCGTTTTCAAAAGTTTGTCGTTAAGCTATAAGCTACAGTATTTGATGTATTACAGTATTTGATACGAGTATTAACTCGTATTTCCTTATGTGTTGTGTGTGAGTGCGTTTTCAAAAGTTTGTGGTTAAGCTATAAACAACAGTATTTGATGTATTACAGTATTTGATACGAGTATTAACTCGTATTTCCTTATGTGTTGTGTGTGAGTGCGTTTTCAAAAGTTTGTCGTTAAGCTATAAACTACAGTATTTGATGGATGAAATTTATATTTTACCAAAAACTAAGCCCTATAGTGTAAATGTGCACAACTGTTTTTGGGCAATTTTTCATCATAGAAAAGCTACTATTTTTGAGTAAATCCTATCCAAGACAATATTTTTTTCCATAAATTACTGAAGCGTTGAAAATTTTGGATTCTTATGAAACTATAACTATAATATTCTTAAAACAACGGAAAATTAATATTTTTTGATAAAATGTTTATAACTCAACATGGTCATCAAAAGAATAATCATGTCTAGGTTAGAAAGGACAATCATCACACCGTTATCCTCTTAGGCATTGCACTTTGATTAAATTAAAAGAAAAATAAAATAAAAAACTTAATATATTAACTTGCGATTTTTAATTTTATTTATTTATTGTTGTACTCTTCATTTTTTATTATTTATATTAAAATATCTACATTTATGTATTTATTACACCTTCATTCAGTTTTCACAAATTTCTTCATTTATTTACATTTTATATATAACTTGTATAGGTATTTTTACAAGTGTTTCTTGTATTTTACATCCCTTCTATTTATTCATAGCATTTTTTTCATTCGTGATGTGACGAACAGTTTCTTCACCAATACTTATTTGCATAAATTATATTTAATTATATTATTTTTAAGATATTTAATAAATTATATTATAATTAAAAGTAATTTTAATCTTCATTTCATATTTTTTTTTTTTCATTATTATTTTTTTTTTCACTATCTTTCTTCATTATTAATTGTTCTTCTTCTCCCTCCCCTCTATTCTAATTAAACTTACTCTTATTACAAATTGTCAGCATCTATTTTTCTGTTTCTGTGTATATGTACTGTAATTAGTGTGCACTGTGTTGACTCAATTCATTTTGCTACTGAATAAATATTGTCTTGGATAGGATTTACTCAAAAATAGTAGCTTTCCCATGATGAAAAATTGCCCAGAAACAGTTGTGCACATTTGCACTATAGGGCTTAGTTTTTAGTAAAATATAAATTTCATCAAATACGGTAGATTCGATAAACGTTACAGATATTTACTTTACTCTGAGTCTCCCCCGCATTGATCATTCTCAGATAACTGTAATGATCATTGACTGTAATGCACTCAAAATCACACTGACATATACTCTTAAAGATGTAGACGTATTATAAATTTGATACGAAGATAATTTCTTCCTTTCTTCTATATACTAGCGTGTCAAAGGATGGAGTAGGGACAGGATACTCTGTCCACAATGATCATAGATTGACTTTTTAAAGAGGGTAAATATAATAAATGAATGCAATTTAAATATTAATATAATTAAATATAAATATTTATATATTATATAAAAAATTAATTAATTATTAAAAAAATTAATATAAAATTTAATAAAAATTTAGAATTTCATATCAGATTATTATTTATATATTCATCAACACTGAACCCTGCGTATTAAGATACCAGTTAGCATTTTATGGGCTAGAAGTTCGTATATGAAATTGGCATACTTATTTGATGTACTCGTATACATGGACGCATATATTTATTTCATGATCTATAGTCAAACGAAGAGCTTTTTTTTGCATTTTGTCTTGCAAATTGATTTGCAATATTAGTAGAAATTTATCTTTTTTACATTTATTTAAATACCAAGTCACAAGGTGATATCAAAATTTGGAAAATAATAATTATTTGTATTTCTTTATATGTGGGAAAAATTTTCATTTGTGTTAGCATGGAATTATCATAGAATCTGTGATAGAGGATATGCCCACCATCAGCGAAAAAAGGATTGGCTTCTCGGAGGCGCAAGGTGTTAGTAAGCCAAGAAACCTCTGAATCATAAATAAAACCGTAGTAGAGATTGTGATACGTGAACTCCTTAACAAGTGACTGACCTCTGCCTAGAACAACCATTGTTCATAGTAAAGGTCAATTTTTGTCAACCTTCATTATAATTTCATTTGCCATTGAATTTAAATGTCCACTATACACGCTTCACTGCTATTGTTATTCTACAAACCACATAAGTTTGAAATAAACAGTACTTTGTATTGGGGGAAAAAAAATCCTGATTTGATGAGTAAATTATAAATTATAATTGTTTATTTGTTTATTCTTGAATAATTTTCAACTTTTCTCTTTCTTTATCTTCTCCTTTCTATCATTCCATCCTCGTTCTTTCTCCCCTCAGTCTTCTCTTTGACCCTCTTTTCTCTCTAACTTCTATCAAAAAAAAAAGGAGTGAGTTCCTTTTTCCGTCACTCTCTTTATGTCATAAATATGAATGACCCAAATAAATCAAAATTTAAAAATAATTATAAACAGTGAGAAATTTGTTGGTATACATAGTAATGTTTTTCATCGATAGCAAGAATTCACAATAAACACTTTAAATAACAATTAACGTTCAAACCACAATAAGAAATGAGAAAAAAGGCTAAGATTTTTTCAACGGTAACAAGCGGTCTTCATCAAAGTCAAATCCCAACTTGAGTTCTCAAAAAATGGTGTGTAACTGACATTAAATTAAAAAGTTCAAGTTCCTACTTTTAGAAATTAAGAATTTACATAATTTAGTTACCCAATATGTTCAACAAGGAACTCTGACAACGATAACGTTTTCAGAGTTCATTGAGTGTTAATTAACAAAGTTTCTTTAACATCGACAGACTATAAATGCTTCGATTTTTCTTCTTATTGCCCATTTGTGTACTATTAAAACTTGATTTATTATTATTATTATATATATTAAAAATGTTACCCTTAAAAATGATTTCCTCAATGTTTTTCAAGCAGTCTTAATTTGTGAACTTCTAAGTCAACAATCCTCATTCTAACACTCATATCAAAACTCATTATCCTCTTCTGAATGGTTGCTGTCTACCTCCAAAAACTGCAATAAGTATTGGGGGTGAACGAAATTTTATGGTTTTATGTAGGTCAGACTTCCGGAAAGCTCTAAGGACGACTACCATAACGGTCGAAATATTGAAAAGTGAGTCTTTATTATGTTTCTTTCTATGTGTCACAGTTTTTTTTTTTTTTTTTTTTTAAGTGTAATCTGTCCTCTGGATCGGCTTTCATTTATCTGATATATATATATATATATATATATATATATATATATATATATATACCACAATTAAAAGAAACGGTCCAGCGGACTTTTTTAAAATAAAATAAATTCAAAACGAAGGAAACACACAGAAAGACACAGACATAACTTACATCGATATGACGACGATGTGAGTCACCGACCTGCCTTCCTGCGGGACTCTTCGCTCTTCACACCTCCTGATGACGACAATGGTCGAAATATCGATGTGAGTTATGTCTGTGTCTTTCTGTGTGTTTCCTTTGTTTTGAATTTATTATATATATATATATACTTAAATAACACATAAAACAGGGCTGAAGAAACATCATTAAATATCGGAATTAAATGGAATTATTCTCAGTTTTTATGAAAAGAATGATACATCTTTCTCAACTACCAATTTTCTTTTTTAAACCCTATACATCCCAACTCCTTAGAGAAACATGAATGCTTCTTTATTAACTAAGAGAATTAAATTAATCTTACGGGGACTTTTAATGGTCAAAATTAATCAAAATTGTAAATGTTATATTGCAATTTTGTAGTATATTTGTAGTTGTATTGAAAATTAAATTAAAGAAGAAAACTCAAGATCTGCACACATCGAAATTATTATTTTTTGGTTGAACCATCATCAGGAGAAAAAAAAGAGCCGGATCCCAAGGTACCGAAGTGATGGCAGCAATCAACAAGTGCAACTTATTTAAAAGTAAGGAAGAAAATGAACTAAAGAAAGTAATACAAGAGCATATTAAAAAATTAACAAATGACACACAAAATAAATGGATAAAATAATTATTACAGTAAAAATATAAATGATTGAAAACAACGGAAAAAATGAAGAAAATACCTTAATGAAAATGAATAAATAAAAAATAAAATAAGTCTATTAATAAAATTTGCATGCAATTTTTTTTATTTATAAATTAAAATTCAAAAAAATATAATAAAAACTACAATATATTACTGAGTTTTTCAGATTTACATTTGTTAAAAAAAAATAATGAGTTGTTAAGTATGTAATAATATAAAAATCAAAAAGTTTTAAATAAACATTTTTAAAATTAAAAAAAGCAAGATTATTCATCTTTTTAGATTTTGTCCCGATGCACTTCACTTATTCAGGAAATGAAATATGGACCTCATCAATCCATGAGTCTGTAACAGTAATTGAAGGAGGCTCTGTGATAGTTGACATGAATACTAAGGAGTGGGCTGAAACAACTGGTAACGGAAGCTCAAGACATTTCATACACAGCTTGTTGGTATTCTGACCTACTTGAAACAATCACATGTCGTACAGTCCTAATGATAACGCAGTTTTTAGAGGTACAAGAGCAGTCATTCAGAACAGGATAATGACTTCTGATAAGAGGATAAACGAAAAGGAATACTTCAAGAGTACGCAAGTATTTTTTAAAGAAGGAAACTCAAGACTTGCAAATAACAAAAAACACACATCGAAATTATTATTTTTTGGGTTGAACCATTATCAGGAGAAAAAAAAACGAGCCGGATCCCAAGGTACCGAAGTGATGGGAGCAATCAACAAGTGCAACTTATTTAAAAGTAAGGAGGAAAATTTACTTTGAAAAGTAAAGGGCAAATTAATATTTAAGGGCAGGAATTTTAATTCTACTTAGTTTTTTTGTAGTAACGTCATGCTCAGAACGTTAATTGTCTTTTGTGTTTATTATTTTTTATAGACTACTGTCTATAAACATTATGTATTTATAGGTTTTTAACTGAAAGAGAGTTTATTTTCAACCGATAGAAATTGTGCAGCGTTACAGGGGGTATAGTAGGTTTTAAAGGTAATTAGATGGGGCCTGATCAAAATATGTTGACTATAACGTAAATCATGACTGTTTAATTCATCTTACTTGGTACGTTGTCCAGTATATTCGAAAGTGTCAGCCTCTATTTATCTTCAATAGCAGCTTTTGTATAAACTTTGGTCGCCTGTTTGTTTTTAGCTTGTCTAGTGTGACACTGTTTAATGGAATTCAGACATCTGAAGGAGCCTCAAGTCTGCTTGGCGCGACTCTCCGCCCAGCCACTCGTTATTCCCAGCTGATAGTGTCCTAAAGCAGTGAGAGGCGGCTCAGGTGGCCTCGCGCTGCCACGATGTAGGTAAGTAGGCCTCATAACTGTACATCGCTGCGGCTTCACCCTGGATCCGGCCCCCTCCCACAACCATTATCTCACCTCCATTTTAATTCCACGTCGTCCCAGTTACGTTTTAGGGGATGCCCCTACTTGATGCCTACTTTACTATTTCAGGGATTCTTTTGTTATTTTTTTTTCAGGTATTTAAATTTCAACAAGGTTAATAGAAATTCTGAGGTAAAATGGATATAACAACAAACGTCTCCACACAAATGAAGTTTTGTTCAACGCGTTTCGAACACTTTGTGTTCATCATCAGGAAGACACTATAATACAAATTATATCTAATTAGTTACAAAAATTAGAGTGAAATAATAAAATTCAATTAAGAGAATTCAAGACATTTGAATTAAGAGAATTTTATTATTTCACTCTAATTTTTGTAACTAATTAGATATAATTTGTATTATAGTGTCTTCCTGATGATGAACACAAAGTGTTCGAAACGCGTTGAATGAAAACTTAATTTGTGTGGAGACTTTTGTTGGTTTATCCATTTTACCTCAGAATGAGTAAATATCACACAATTACGGATTGCACAACTAATGATTTAATAGAAATTGTAATTTTAATAAGTAGAAGATTATTTTTCTAAAAAACCTTGCTTTATAATCATTAAGTATTATCTCTACAGTTCTTAATGATTATTTATACGTTAGAAATAAATAATAATAACAACATAAATGAGTATAAAACGATTTCACAACATGCACGTAAAATAAGAATGTCAAGTTCAATTCAAGTATAATACAAGTAGGTTCAAATCATTGTAAAATAAAATTAAATAAATGAAATATAAAATAAAATTCTAAAATGAGACTGTCACGGTTATACATTTAGACTTTGTTACATTGTTTATTAAAAAGTATTACCAAATGACTGGCACTCCATCACAGTCTTTGTACTACTTTCTACTTTAATTACATATATGCTTCTTTTTTTTTAATGTGTTTATTGTTAATAGAAAAAATAATATAAACTCTTAAAACTAGAAAAATTATGGTCTATTTAGGCCTAATCTAAAAATATTTGAAATCATTCAACGAAACAAATCATTTATCTGTAGTAATATTTTTAAGAAGAGTTTATATTTTAAATTTATTAAACAGAAAAAACAACAGAAGAAAAGATGAAGAGAGATGTTCTCAAGGAAACAAGTCAAATTTGTACCATAGAAAATTTATTGTTTTGACTTTTGAACTATTATTAATTTATATATATATACAATTATATATATGTTTTGTTGAACGACCTTTGTACTGTGGCATGAATCAATTTCATAGTCGATCTTTCAAGTTTTCTCACCTTTGATTTAAATCTTTCTGGTATTAAATACACCAGTTCTCCAAAAGATTTATTTTTCAATACTGACATGTTGCGGTCTCCTAGACCATCTTCAGAGTTAAACATATTTACAAAAACTTATTCCTACTAATCACAACTATATACATTATACTATACATTTCCTAAATTAACACAATAATTTTCAAAAACATCAAGAAATAATTCTAAGAAGTTAATAGGTACACCTGATTATGACAGGTGGCAAAAACTGCTTTAAGCAAATGTTTATTTTGGTGATAGAATTATTTCTTGATGTTTTTGAAAATTATTGTGTTAATTTAGGAAATGTATAGTATAATGTATATAGTTGTGATTAGTAGGAATAAGTTTTTGTAAATATGTTTAACTCTGAAGATGGTCTAGGAGACCGAAACATGTCAGTATTGAAAAATAAATCTTTTGGAGAACTGGTGTATTTAATACCAGAAAGATTTAAATCAAAGGTGAGAAAACTTGAAAGATCGACTATGAAATTGATTCATGCCACAGTACAAAGGTCGTTCAACAAAACATGCATAAAAGAAGGATTGCTCCCTAAATTTACAAATTATATATTATATATATATATCAGAGACCAAAAATGTCCTTCAAGGCTTAGAAATATCATGACAATGTACTCTTTTGGGTATTATTATTTTGACCATTGTAACATGAGTTTACTTGGGAACATTCTTAAATGGCACATTGATGTTCTTGGTGAGGGGAGAAACAGTCATAGACTGTTTATAAACGATATATCCTTCAGAGGAAGTTGAATAAAAATGCAATTTGATTGAAATTTTACTTCAATCACAGGAGACGATATGCAGCTCTAGGGGATTAAATGGCACTTGATTCATGGTGAGGTGACAGAAGACTTCTCAGTAAATTACAAAGATATATCCTTCAGAGGAAGTTGAATAAAAATTTATTATATTTGTTTGCGTAGCCACTTAATTTCTTTTATTAATTTGAATTACACGTTTTTGTTTGGAAAAATCTTTAGTTTTCTTTGATGACGAATGTATATATATATATATATATATATATATATATATATAATATATATATATATATATATATATATAAAATAAATTCAAAACGAATGAAACACACAGAAAGACACAGACATAACTCACATCGATATTTCGACCATCGTCGTCATCAGGAGGTGTGAAGAGCGAAGAGCGAAGAGTCCCGCAGGAAGACAGGGCAGCGACTCAGGTTTTCCTGCGGGACTCTTCGCTCTTCACACCTCCTGATGACGACGATGGTCGAAATATCGATGTGAGTTATGTCTGTGTCTTTCTGTGTGTTTCCTTCGTTTTGAATTTATTTTATTTAAAAAAGTCCGCTGGACCGTTTCTTTTAATTGTGTATATATATATATATTGGGTTACTTGCCGTTGCGTCTACAACGTGCTTGGTCTCCCATTCTCTTTTCTCCTGAAGACGGATTACCCGAAAATTTGAGTCTGTAAGTGTGTTTCCCTACTTTGTGTTTTGCTCTTTGTTAATCTCGAACTCGTATATATATATATACACGAGTACTGTAATAGGATTATGGTCTGGGACCATAACAGCAGTCTAAAATTAAATCCTTGATTGTAATGCATGAAAATAAATATTTTCAGGACGTTCTGGAGTTTTGAATGTTAAGGGATAAAATCAACTAATCAACACTCAAATTTTACGGCCATCCCGGGTGGCAAAAATATTTGCTGTCCCGATGATCTCTAGAACTCCAGGTCCTGGAGTTTTTTTCAATTCTGATCTAAAATCCCACTCCTTTGCCAGGAGACTTGATTTTGTTAAGCCCCCACTAACACCAGGATGCCTATAATAGGTCACTGGTTCACTGGCCCTCCTGTGGGCAAAGATAACCGCCTCCGATTAGATAAGCCCCTTTTCACGCTTAACTGCTTCCACTCCATTGACAACAAATTCTTCCATGTTTGTATACACGACAAGAGATCTCCATTTGTTTTAAATACAGTTTCTATAACAACCAAGTTTCAAACGTGCCAATCATACTTAGTTTAAACTGAAATTAAATATTCGTGTTGCCACTAATTATCAAAAATGTATCCTCATATCTGAGAAAGAAAAAGTTCAGTTTTATATAAAACAAGTCACTTTTTAAGGGTAAAAAAAAGAAAATCCATACACAATATATAATAGCAACTTGACTACATGCATTATATATAACTATATAATTAATACATATTAATAAAATATGCAGCAATAAAACTCTATTATACTATATAATGATATGCATCAGTTATATTCTATTTTAAACTAATTAAAGAAATAAATAATTATAATTGATATATGCATATATATTATTATATAAGGATTGTATAATATAGTAATATAAGGATTTCGTAACGATACCCTTATTTAAGGAGATAGAAAAACTTATAAAGAAGCAAGTTTCTATCAACTATGATTATGTTTTTTATAATATGTGCTTAAAAGAAGGACTGCTACCAAAATTCACAAATATATATATATCATACAATATATGATCAAACCACAATAAGAAAATGGGAAAACAAGACTAAGATGTTTCAACCGTAACAAGCGGTCTTCGTCAAATTCAAAAACCCAACTGATTCTTAGTCTTGTTTTCCCATTTTCCTATTGTGGTTTGATCATTGATTGTTATAATGAAAATCGAGGCTGTCAGCAAAAAGGTCGTAAATGCAGAAGCTCCTGAACATTTTAATTCCATTTGTTTAGAAGAAGATCTGCTGCCCACTTATACGAATATCTATATATATATATATATGTATATAAAATATAAATATTGATAAAAGTATAGACCATGAAATACAAACAAAATTAAAGTTTATCAGGACTCGGTCAGTTCTTCAGATTCAAATTAAACTCTCATTGCCAATGTTTTGGTTTTTATTTAAAACCTTTTTCATAGACCTACAAAACAGAGGAAATATATGAAATAATTAAAACATTCAAAAATCAAACATACATAAAAAGCAGAATTATATACATTATTATATATTATTTCTTATTTTAACTAATTACACTTTCTATGTATGTTTGATTTTTGAATGATTTAATTATTTTTTATATTTTCTCTGTTTTGTAAGCATTTGAAAAAGGTTTTAAATAAAAACTGAAATGTTGGTAATAAGAGTTTAATTTGAACCTGAAGAACTGACCGAGTTCTGATAAACTTTAATTTTGTATATGAAACATAGAAAACATATATATAAAAGAAAAAAAATATATGTATTTGTGTTTGGAGGAGACTTCTTTGTTACATACTGCATTTTAATGCCTTGTGAGTACATATAGTTGCTTTTCAATATATTTTCTTGCTTTTCCCTCTGGTATTTCTAGCTATTAGGTATAATAGTCAGTAATTCTCTAAATCACTTATTTACAATGTTTATCGTGGTTATTCCAAACGAAGTACTGAATTAACTATTATATAATGTTTCAATTTGCATTGACCACCTTCAGAGTATTTGTACAGGTGAACTTAAACTAGAAATTTAAATCTAATACAACAATAATGATGAAAAATTTTAAAGAAAAACAATTCATTATTTATGTTATTGTTCTAACAAGAGAGGTTCCAGTTAGGTTTCTGATGTTTAAAGGTTATGCAGATTTCAATTGTTCATAAACTATTTAGCCCAAGGGCCCTAAATTAAGTTCAAGTCCTTCCTGATTGCTGCTTAGCAATCTTGCTAAGCATTAGAATCTTGCTAAATGTATAACTAAACATCAGTATTCAATAAAATACTGATTAGATTAATCAAATTAATAATTTATTATATGAAACTACATGAAATTAAAACTGAATTCAAACAAGACATAACTGAGATTTTTTACCTAGTAATTATGTTCATAATCAGATTTGATATGATGATGATACTAATATATATTTTAAGAAAGATACAATAAATTCACATGACCATATAACCCGTATTATATATTTCTTTAGATCACTAAAAAACATTTATAAATATCTCTAATCAAAAATTACTAAGAAATAAGAAAATTTTTATTACGACTAATATTATTTTAATAATAGTTCTTCCTCATAAAAAAATTAGAAGATGGAGGGAAGGAGACGTTCTTTTATGTAATTTTCTTTTATGATGGTAAACAGTTCTTTGAAAATCGATCGTTGTAAGTGTTTTGTATTGTTTGAAGCTAGATCAAACCTCGATAAAAAAGAGAAATAGTGTTCAATATATTTGGTCAAAGTAAGGAAACATTTATTTAGCATATATATATATATATATATATATATATATATATATATTTCTGATACATCTTGCACTTCCTGTAACTGCGTTTATCGTTTGGAGTGTACTCGATGTGATGCTTTTTACGTTGGCTTGGCTTGAACCAAGCTGAGCCTGCGTATGAACAATCACAGGGCGTCCGTTGGTCAGCGCAGAGACCTACCCATAGCTATCCATGCTAATTCCCATGACCTCCCTTTCAATGATTGTTTCAGGGTACAAATCCTCAAACAAATCCCCGAGTCTAATTCCCATGTCACCCTTAGAGCTTCCGAAGAGGCATTCATATGCCTCCTTGGGGCTCGTTCTCCTCCTGGTCTCAACCTATACCGTTAATTATTTTTTATTTTATTATTATTATTTTATTATTATTATTATTATTTTTTTTATTATTATTTATTTTTTATTATTATTATTTCGTATTTTATATATTTTTTATCTTGTTTTCTAAATAAATATTGGAGGGATTTCTATTTTTCCTCTCCTCCGCTGGGGGGCAGCATTGCGGTGGTCCCACGAGTTACTCTGGAGGCCAGTAGCAGTTTGCTTCTCAACGCGAGTACTTCGCACTTCTTCCCGATGACGACGGATGTCGAAATATCGAAGTGAGTTCTGTAGTGTCTTTCTGTGTTCTTTTCTATGTGTTAAAGTGTATATATATATATATATATATATATATATATACTTTTTCGTTGGAAATACGATCCAAAACGGACAAATATAGTTCAATATAGACAAATAAACATAGAGAAATAAAAAGAACACACTTACAGTCTCTAATTTTTGGTTTGAACCGTCTTCAGGAGAGATAAGAGAGGGAAACCAAGCGCACTGGTTCAGAGACGGTTGGAGACCAACGACGGTCTCCAACCGTCTCTGAACCAGTGCGCTTGGTTTCCCTCTCTTATCTCTCCTGAAGACGGTTCAAACCGAAAATTAGAGACTGTAAGTGTGTTCTTTTGATTTCTCTATGTTTATTTGTCTATATTGAACTATATATATATATATAAAATCCGTCTGATGATCCTTTAAAATTATAATTTCATCCAATTTAAATAGGCTTAGACTATTGTTAACAATACTCGTATAACAGGTCTTTATGAGGGCGCTTTCAACAATGTTTCTTTTTATTTCGACAATTTCAACTGCTGATCAATTCTTTTGCTTCCTTCCAGTTGACTAAATCATTTTTGTTTTGTATGTGTATCAACAAGGTATTTTTATCATCATCTTTTCTAACAGACTACTGATGTTGCTTTATCCTGGTGAGAAGACCTTCGCTTGTCTGTCTAATGTAAGCTATTTACAACCTCTGCATGTATAAAAAGATTATAAACATTCAAAACAAACATCATTTAACCACCTAAAAAAAAAAGTAAAAGAATTTGTATGTTGCTTTTTATTGTATGAGCAATTTTACAACCGGACTCTAGAAAGTATGAAACAAGCACCAAGGTCATTCCAATGTACATACTTTATGAATTCCACTGAAACACAAAATACCAGTGTAAAGTTAAAATCAACATATAAAAGTCAATAATTTTCAAAATGGAACCATATAAAAAAACCTGGGTGGCCTACACTGAACTTTACAATAAGTAAACATAATATCAAACTCATTGATAGCCAATAATGATTTCATTTATTGTAATGGATCTATTCATTTTCTTAGTTATTACAAACTCAAAATGATTGGTTTGAAACTATTTGATATGTTGAAATTATTTTTACTGTTGACATTGTAGTTTTTATAATTAAACTATATTGTACTGCAGTATTTCTTACAGCTGAATATTGTTTCTGTGACCTCATCCAGTGTTTCTGTTACATGGCTTTAGAACTTACACCGCTTGTCCAGAAAAAGTTCTGAGCATTTTGGAGACACTGAAGCTAACTGGGGTACTTCAGTACAGAAGAAGGGAAGTACAATAGTTCCTAGGAGAGGCAGTGCTACAGTCACTCTCAAATAATAATAATAATAATAATAATAATACTGAGACAAAATGGATAAACAAAAAAAAGTTTCAACACATATGAAGTTTTATTCAACGCGTTTCGAACACTTTGTGTTCATCATCAGGAAGACACCAAGGATGTGGTGCTAACGAGTTGGTCCAGTGAAAACAAGTTGAAAAAGTGAACAAGGTTAAAAAAGGTTGTTTTCACTGGACCTACCCGTCAGCACCATATCCTTGGTGTCTTCCTGATGATGAACACAAAGTGTTCGAAACGCGTTGAATAAAACTTCATTTGTGTGGAGACTTTTGTTTGTTTATCCATTTTACCTCAGAATTAGTAAATACCACACAATTACGGATTTCACAACTAATGATAATAATAATAACAATAATGATAATTAATAATAATAATACATTTTTTCTCAATTTAGTCTTTCGTCTATTGATACATAAATTAAATTAATTTTGAAATTCTTCATTTTTACATACCTCTGAGAGTTCTAGCTTATTATTTTTATTAAAAGGTCTTTCAGACTTATTGTGTTTATTCTTAAGAAAGTTATAGAGACCGTTTTAGATCGATTAATATGCAGACCTTTCGTCTTTACCAAATTAAAGTAAATTATATATTTATATGTCTTATATATTCATATCAAGACATATGCATTTATGTCTTGAGCAACATAAGCTCAAATGAAGCATCATAATATAGCATACTTTGTATATTCACAAAGGTATCTACACATTCTGGTGTATCGTAAGCATGTTTATTTAGTGTATCCAGCAGATTAGCCCCAACTAAACGGCACAATATCCCACTCCTCTCTGAAGATGGCCTTCAATGTATACAATTTACATAGTTATTATTCTTCTATTTACAATAACTTTTGTTACGTTAGTTTATTATAATCCATTCTTTAGTCCTTGGACTATAAAATAATATTGAAAACCGATTTTGTTGATAAGATCTTCTCATGGCAATATTGTCATTTACTTTATTTTCCAAAACCTCGTCATTTTTAGTAGAATATTACTCTTCCGATATTGTAAACGCTTCAATTATTCTAATTAAGATAATACTTTTAAATAATATATTTTTTTTAAGTTTAATAGTAGTGCAGTGGATTAAAAGAAGCAGTCGTATTTCATAACGAAAGACTTGGGACTTTTCCAATGCTTGAAAATTACCCAAAAACAATATTGGCACGCCATCCCCAAAAAAATAAATTATAGCATAGTAAATCATAAAAACATCCTTTTCTTCAAATTTATTGTAACAAACCTTTATACAAGAATTATCTTTGACTCTATTCCGAAAAAACAATTTCTCAATCTAGGTAAATTAATCTGACAAGCTCATCAAGTAATTATGCATTAGTTCCCAGGTCAGATTTCACTTTTGTAGCTACATTGCCTTTAGTGGTAACCAGAATTTCTTGAAATATTTTTTTTTTTTTTTGATCCCCATGGAAAGCAAAGGTTTGTTTCTTAGGGTATTAAGTAAATCTACTTTTCTTGAATGCTAATTTTAAGTAGATTTTTCTCACAAATTTCATTTTTCAATAATTAATCATTTGGTGTAAATAACAATTTTTTTTTTAAGTCAAAACATGTACAATACTACCTTTTTCTGTGAAAATAATTTTTAGTGAAGTGTTCAGCACATCCTTTTGTAAGGATGTAATTCTTCGGCATAATTTCGTTCATTTTGGCCTAACAGCGTAATCTGAAAGCCTACAAACTCAATTTTACGTCAAGACTCTTATATTTTATTGCAAAACATTTCGTTTTGGTTCTTAAAAAATTCTGAAATTATAAGAATTGTGAAAATAATATCCGAAAAATAGGAAAAGTATCTAAAAATGCATTTTAGGCAAATGACAAAAAAATGACTTTCCCGTCATTTTGATATATTTTGATGAAATATCAAATGATATAATCATTTTGATTATATTCAATTCAGGATTAATTTACGTTAATAGGAAGAATTCTGAACAGAATAGCAGATTACCGCGGACTGCTTCCCAAGGATATTGAACACCTGTACACCTGCGAGGCACTTTAGGGTGCGAGAGAGTCGACATCCTTGGGACTTGTTTTTACAGGCACATCTTGCTGCTCTACGCCGCGTTTGATAGCAGGAATGGCAAGAGCAGGTGTTGGTTCGTAAGTAGTCATTAAGTAGGTTACGTTAAGTTGCAGTGACAATCCCACAAGGGAACAAATTGGCCCCTTTGTTATCCCACACAATGGAGATTAATTCTACATTGGGAGTCCTAAATTTTGCTTAACTCAAAAGTATTTAGAGCAGTGAACTTCAACGAGTACCTGACATCGAACAAACACGGGACCGACGGCTTAACGTCCTCTCCAAGGGATGACCTTATTCACTTCCCACGTAAATAATCCGACGGTCAGAGTGGGTATTGAATATGGTCTAACCAGTCCAGAAGCGATCACGCTGCCATTGGGATAATCTGGCCTCCGTAGTCAGTAAGTAAGTATGATTTATAATAGGAATGATTATGCTATTTCTTATATTGCATTATGTCTGGACTGGCGTTTTAAAACTGATTAAATTGCAATATTTGATTAATAAAACCCAAACAAAACATTATTATGTCGCTTAAAATGATTCTGGTTTCAACAACATGGAAACATTACGAATAAACTTTGAATTTTTAAATCATCAAAACCAAGTTCGAATGATTTGTTTAGTACTTTATTATGAAAACTATGAATACATTATTGCTCAAGAACATTAGAACACTTCTATACTCTAGGTCTTATTTTTTGCGTAAAATATCAGTTTGCTCCATCGGATGCTGTAGCCTGTAGCATGCCCAAACGTTTTTACATACAACCCCAACCACCTCCAATATGTACCCAAATACACACAAGACATTATCTGAAAAACGTCAAAAAGACTTTTGGGACCTTAAACAGGTAAATCCGTCAACATCTTTCAAATTATTTGAAGACAAATGGCTTTAGACAACAAATTCCTGAAGTCTCAAAAATGACATTTTCTTTGTGGCCTGACATTTACTATATATTAATCCATAATGACGAGTTTTACATACATCTGTTCCAGAACAATTGTGCTGTTTTGTTTAGATTTGCAGAGTAGCTTGAGAGACTTGACGGAATGAGGAAGTTGGCGTTGACTGAAGTAAAGGAGGCTTGCAAGATCCGCGTGGGCACTTCTCTGTGGGTGGATAACAGTCGCAGACGACCTCCAATGGGTGGGTGGCAGGCTTGCAGTAGGAAGCCTTCCCACCTGCCGTGTCACTGTCCTCTCTTATCTTCTCTTCGGCTATTTATCTAATTAACTCCTTCCTCAAATACACCTACTTACCGTCCTTTTATTACCTGTTTAAGGTACAAATCTAGACAATTTTTTTTCACAATCCTAACTCCAATATATTTAATTGGTTATTTTGAGGTTTCCCTATATTTCTATTGTATCTTGAATTACAGTAAACAGTTACTTCTCGAGATTAATGAAGACTGACAACCTCCGCAAACGCTGAATTTCATAGAAGTATACTCGACCTCCTGACTGACATTATGACATTAAAAATATTAATAAATATATTAAAACGTATAAATACTAATCTTAGATTAATATTAAAAAATAACGCTAAATCATTAAATGATTAAATCTTCTAATATTACTATTTTAGAAAAAGATTTAGAACAGTGTTTCAACTTTTCGAGTGACCCTCCTTGTTCCTATTAAAGAACGATTTAAAGGAATGAGAATTTAGGGGACGTTTCAAGTCCAAATAACGCTTTTTAACAAACAAATAATTTCATAATCTGGAATAATTAGCATTTAACAAAGGGATGCCCAATGATTGGGATGAATTCGATCAGAGAGTCAACAATCACATTACGGTGAGAATATCATTCAACCTATACCATACTATCAAAACAAGTAACTTAAGAAATAGTCCTATATTTAATTTTTTAATCACTTAAATTTAAATTTTAGAGGAAATTTTTAAACTTGATGGAATAGTGAATCTCCAACTAGTGTGTATTAGCGCCCTCGATTAAACATGCCCTTGGAAAAGGGGGGAAGGGGAATGTTGGACGCCACTTGGGAAACATTGATTTATAAGGAACATCAAATTAGGGACGTTTTGATGAAAATCTAAAATGCTTTTAGCACAAAAATATCAGTATCATTTATTGAATCAAATTAGCATTTAACAAGAGGGATGCCCGAATGGATGCTGGGAAATTCGATCAGAGAGTCTCAACCAATCACATTACGAGATTTTAGAACCGAATCAATCCTAGTACCACTCCCTATTCGTGGCAAAACTCGTGGCAGTCTACTTACTTATTCCAATTTTTTTCTAAGTACTTATTTTTTTACTTCTTAGAAGGAATATTTTTGAAAAACTTGCGATGTCGTGATGTGTTAAAAACCAGAACATAAGGTAGTGAAGGATGAGCGAGTGATTTGTTTGGAAAAGATTGAGAAATAGACGAATGTTGGATGCAACAACCATGTCTATTTAGTTTATAGTATCACATCAAATGAACTACTATTTGTATGAAAATGCTATGTCTTCAAATGTAGGATTAAGTGACTCATAAACCTTTATTGATAAACCCTACATCTCGTATCTGATATTTTGTCATGTACCTGGGGATACATTTTGGATGGAGTCCTATTACAGAATAGTTCTATTTTATGAAATAATCGAGCATTTATGAAATTCGAATTGCTATTCTGTGATTCAAGATTGCTATGTAATATTAGATTTTTTTTTTTTAGTATATAAATGTACGCTTGCTCATAAAAATGATATACCATTATTGCTATCTCAGGAAATGGTCTTCAAAATACCTCTTAACACTTAATACTAAAAACTCCAGAACTACTAGCTACAACAAAATTTTGATATTTCAATCCAATAGATACCAGCCTTTTTTGGTACGTCTAGGAATGAGTGAACAGACTACCTAGGAAAAAGAGAATATAAACTACTACAACAAAAAATCATAACATAACATAGATTAGTTCAATTAAACGTAGTAGGCAATATAAACAAAAGTTTTAAAGAGGAAGGAAATATTTTAATAGTTTCCTATAAACAGTTCAAAAATAAACAGTTCAATTGTACGAGTATGGTTCTATAGCATGTTTTTTAAATAGCAATGTCCCTTTAGTTAACTTTTGAAGTAATGTGTAGCCAGAGGGCAGTCCCGGTTGACCTCTCAAGCCATAAACATCTCCTTGTAATAAATATTACAACGGATGATGATATATTTATTTATATAATATGTATATTTTGCCTCCAGCATTACCAGTAAGAGATGGTACATATATATAGTTCAATATAGACAAAGAAACATAGAGAAATCAAAAGAACACACTTACAGTCTCTAATTTTCGGTTTGAACCGTCTTTAGGAGAGATAAGAGAGGGAAACCAAGCGCACTGGTTCAGAGACCAACAATTGTTGGTCTCCAACCGTCTCTGAACCAGTGCGTTTGGTTTCCCTCTCTTATCTCTCCTGAAGACGGTTCAAACCAAAAATTAGAGACTGTTAGTGTGTACTTTTGATTTCTCTATGTTTCTTTCTCTATATTGAACTATATTTGTCCGTTTTGGATCGTATTTCCAAAGAAAAAGTATATATATATATATGGACTAAATCAACAGTAAGGAAATGCATACAAGAGATCTCAAAACTTCGCTACCATATTTTGACTGCATTGTCATCGGGTAGAACGGTGTGTGAATTTGGAAGACAAGCGAGGAATACTTTGCAGAGGGAGAGGAAACAAGACGAAATAAATTAAAAATAACAAAAAAAATAATTAATATAAATGAAAAAAATGATAATAAATTAAGTATTAACAATTATTAACCCATGAACAAAAAAAGAAATAAATATATATATTTATGTAAAATGAATAATATAAGTAATTAACGATTGAGGTTAAGATCAGGAGAAGATCTACCTCCCAGGAGACAAATAAATGCTTTTTCTGAAGCTCTTAAATAGGAATTAGCGTTGGGATTAGAAATCGGCTGAAAAACCTGTTTTCGGTAGCAGTCATTGAAACTGAGTCCGTCAAAACAGGCATGAATGACAACCGGAATGTCACTGCGCATGAATTACCAAATTGCGCCAATTTACCAACCTATGTTATTCATACGCAAGCTGAGTGTGGTAGGGTAAGTCTAGCTGATATTAATAACAGTTACAAGAAGTACAGGAGGTCTTATGAGAAATAGGGTAGGTGTCGTTACTAAGGAAATATATATAAATTCAATTTAATAACTAAGAAACAGCCGAAAAAGTAAAATGTCATATTACATACAATATATGCAGGAAACAACTGAGCCCTTCAGTCCCATGTTTAGCCAATAATTCATTTTATATATATATATATATATATATATATATATATATATATATATAAACTATATTCACAAAAAGAATACACTGTAACAAATATAAACTCACTAGTATCTTCCTGATGACGAGGCCATCAAAATATAATAGTGAATTTCTGTTTCATTTCTGTGTGTTCTTTTTATAAATATAGTTTATTTCTATATATTTATATATATATATATATATTATAGATATATTATTATATTTATATATTATATATAATTATATATTTATATATATATTATATAATATATATAATATAATATATAATATATATATATATATTATATATATAATTATATATTATATATATTATATATATATATATATATTTATATATTCTATATATTTATAGTTTATAGAGTCTTTGTTATGTTTCTGTCTATGTGTCACAGTTTATTTTAAGTGTAATCTGTGTGCCGGACCGTTTTTTCGCTTATCATGGTATATATATATATATATATATATATATATATATATATTATATAATTATTAAAATAAGCAGTGACATATAAACAGAAACACAACAAAGACTCACTTTTCAATATTTCGACCGTAATGGCGGTCGTCCTCAGGAGAAGAAGTGAATTGACGGAGGGACGACAGTCAACTAAAGAACTCACTGGGTGAGGGCTAAAGCAGTGCTGCCGCAAAGGAGACAAATAAAAAAGGAACTAGGAAGTCGAGAGCAAAAATAAAAAAAAATGTTTTTGAAAGGTAGAAAAAGGTTAAGAAAAGAAAAAATAAAGAAAATATATAAAACAATTAAAAACATTTTTTAAAATAAAAATATATATTATATATATATATATATATATATATATATATATATATATATATATATATATATATATATTAGTGTATTTCGACAGGAAGTGCTCTTTTAAGCATATGTAGTTAACATTTATAGCTCTAAAAATATGTTTTTACGCTTGCAGTTTCACATTTTGGTATAACAGTCATTAAGAGGAGAAGTAGAGGAAAAAAATGAGTATTTCTGCAGAAATGAGGAAGGTTTGCAGGACAACCCACCGTTGATGTTGTGTTTTTCCTTTTCTCTTATTTCTAATGACGGTAAATCAATTACACACTTATTTCAAGTGTGTAAATCTACTTGGGAGAATTTATTAAGTTTCTTTTTTAGAACTTTTATAAATACATACACGTACATATACACAGAAATAGTCAAAAGTCAGCAAGTTAAATTACATAGGAAAACAAAAACTAAAAGAAAATCTTTTCCAAATGTTGTTATTATTATCAAGGTAAGGTGAGACCTTCTGGTTAATAAAGTAGTACCTGAATAAAGCAGCAAAGTGTTTTCATAGATATATTAATGTGTATGTATCCTATTGTCATCCTTTCCTATTTGGTGGCAGAGTTCTCCGCCGTTTGATCAGCCCAAACCAAATTGAAGTTTGACAATTAATAAATATGTAGTATTTGAATTTAAGTTGTAACAATCGCAGTTTTATTTTACAATTTATAATACAATTTGAGTAACTGGAAGAATTAAACACCAACACTGAAGTTTTTAATTTTCGCAAAAATATTTTCAATCTTTACCAACCATTATTAAGTAATTAGTAAGTATATTACAATTATTATATTATTATCAACAGAAAAACGATATAAAAAGTACAACAAACGTTTCACAGTAAAGAATAGACTCAGAGTAAACACAAGAACACACTTACAGTCTCTAATTTTCAGTTGAACCGTCATCAGGAGAGTAGAGATAGGGACACCAAGCGCACTTGCGACGGTTTCCAACCGTCGCTTTGCATGGGTGCTTTGTGTCCTCAGTTTCGACCAAAAATTAGAGACTTTAAGTGTGTTCATATTTACTCTGTGACCATAGTTTACTGTGAAATATATAATAATATATATAATTGCATATTTGCCATAAAATAAACAATTATTGTATTATTGAATTTTATTTTATTTTAAGGGATAATATAGACTATGTATTGAATTCACTGATTAGTTATTCAACTGTAGGGTAGGAAAAAAATTAAAAAGGAATAGAATAAAATTTGAGATTAATGTATAGAAATATATATGTTCGCATATAGCAGGAGAAACAGAAGAAGTTCAGATTGAAGGAGTTTGTACTATTTTAAAATAGGTTGTAAATATTTTCTCAGTAATTATATATTTTGAAAATAAGCTTATCCAAATTAAGGTGACATCTATTAATAGAGTGTACAGGAATGTGGCAGCATTGGGGTGAAGGTTACACAAGTTATTGAAAACATTGAGCAGGTAAGGGTGAATTCCTGCCTGTGCACATGTTTATTTAAAGCCTTGGTGACGAAATAATAACGGAACTCTTCTCTAATTATAGATAATCCTTCAATGTGGCGTTTTCCTTAATGGGTCTTTAGTTATCGCCTAAGCATTAGCTCGTTTGGGATTACTTTGTTCTAATGATATCATTAGTAACATTTCAAGAGCACACAATGCCAGTTAAATAGTTGAATTCTACAAATTACCAGTAATTTATACAATATTTTCTACTAAAATAAACTTTAATTTTTGATTTTTTTTTTTGCAAAACGTTGTATTTATAACAGCAATAGGTAATCAAAAAAATCTTTAAATTAAGTTTGGAAGTTTGGAATAAAAATCTTCTCTTACTCTTTTCTCACCAATCTGTATTCAGCTCTCACTTCCTCTTACACTCTCTTTTTCATCTTATCATATTCACTTCTCTCTCTCTCTCTCTCTCTCTCTCACTCACTCACTCTCTTTTTCTCTCCTCTTTTTTTTCCATTTCCAGCTAGTGAAACTAATACTTGCTCACTTGGTGGTAAGATTCCATGCATGCATTCATACATATAAATACATACAATAAAAATTAAACTTCAAAGATGGGATTCTTGAAGATTTTTGGTCTAAAGGAATTACACTCCTCTTTATAAGCCGACATTTCGCCAAAAATTGTTTGAATGTATTTGTTTTCCCTGCTTATGTTGTTAATAAACTGTTTTTAGCCTTGAAAATGCCAAACAATTTTTGGCGAAACGTCGGCGTATAAACAGGAGTGTAATTTCATTAGACCAAAAATCCTCAAAAAACCCATCTTTGAACTTTAAAAATCAGTGGTTGACAAGCTATATCAATATCGATAAAAATATATATAATAGTAATTTTCTTGATTTTGTTTTCTAGTTTTTCTTCATTAATTTTCTTCACGTGTTTAATTGTGATTATTTTCATTTAATAGTGATTAGATAATAAGTAGGGATTTGACTCTGATGAAGACCGCTTGTTACGATTGAAAGATCTTAGTCTTCTTTTTCCATTTCTTATTGTGGTATGAACATTGATATATGTCACTTTACAATGGTCGGTGGACACTTTCACAACTCCGCTCCTGTGTTTCCTTTTCCTTTTCCTACCTCTCCTGAAGACGGCAAGATAGCCGAAATCACCGAGAATAGTAAGTGTTAGTCTCTTTTTTGTTTTCTAGTGATAAATTTAATTATTTATATATATATATATATATATATATATATATGCTCCGTCCTTCTACGTGGGAAGATCTCTCTCACTTCGTCCTTTCTTCTAGACTACTCCTGATGACAAACAACAGTTCGAAATATTGAGAATTTTTAAGTAAGTGTTTTTATTCCTTTTTCTGTGTCTTGCTTTGTATAATTTAAAGTTATATATATATATATATATATATATATATATAAACTAAAATTTAACTCTCATTGCCAACGTTTCGGTTTTTATTTAAAACCTTTTTCATAGGCAGAAGTATAAATTTTGAAACAGAATAACTAAGTATTACATTACAAATTATTTTACAAAGAAAATGAGTCTGTGGATTTTAACAACTGAAGTCTCTGAAGTGGATTTTAACAAGACTTCAGTTGTTGTTAAAATCCACGGACTCATTTTCTTTGTAAAATAATTTGTACTGTAATACTTAGTTTTTATGTTTCAAAATTTATACTTCTGCCTATGAAAAAGGTTTTAAATAAATCCGAAACGTTGGCAATGCGAGTTTGATTTGAAACTGAAGAACTGACCGAGTCCCGATAAATTTTAGTTTTGTTTCTATTCCACGGTCGATACTTTTATCAATATTTATATATATATATATATATATATATATATATGATCAAACCACAATATGAAATAGGAAAACAAACTAAGACCTTTCAACCGTAACAAGCGGTCTTCGTCAGAGTTATAAACCCAGCTGAAACACTAGATTTAGAAAACATGTGGTGAGGAGTTGAGAAGAGTAAGAGGGATAAGTGGTATTTAAAAAGGTGAAAGTGCAAGAAAGGACAAATATCCAGAAAGGGATGTTTGAGGAAACAAAGGAGTACAATAAGAAAGAGTAAAAAACTATCCGCTAGCTGTCAACCCTCTATTGAATAGTAGACGTAATTGCCCTAATAACGAAAGTATCAAGTTTAAAGAGACCGTCACAAATGTTTATAATATTTTATCTATTAAATTTAATTAGAGACGATTCAATAATATTTCTTAAGAATATCGATTTTTCTTATGTAATAAATTTAGCTCCTGTCCAATCAATATGATGATTTTCATTGTTAATATGAAAGAATAAGGCGCTACTTTTTCCTGTCTACTTACGTTATATTGGTGTTGTTTTACACGTGTCTGTAATGATTACCAGTTTTACCAATATATATATATATATATATATATATATATATATATTGATCAAAATATATGTAGACATATACTAAATAATAACAATAAACACTTGATGAAAACTAATGAAAGGATAAGACACAAGGAAAAGTAAAACACACAGAAAATGTTCTTTGAGGCACATTAACAACGGTTGTTGTCAATCTTTAATTGCTCTCTGATGACATAAATTTGAAACGCCTCAGACCACATTTTCTGTGTATTTTACTTTTCCTTGTGGCTTATACTTTCATATATTCATATATATATATATATATATATATATATATATATAATATATATCAAATAAACAGTGACACATAGACTGAAACATAACAAAAGACTCACTTTTCAATATTTCGACCGCCATTACTTTGTTATTTGTCCTGCCGGACCGTTTTTCGTTTATCATGGTATATATATATATATATATAGATTATATCAATAGTTCATAATAATTGTATATAGTATGAAATAATATGTAATATAATAGTCTATAATGCTATATAATATAACATAAGAAGTGTATACGATATCTTATCATTTAAATTAACTATGTTTCAATTGAACATAATGTTACAAATAAATGTAAATTTGTTTACAATCAACTTTACGGTAAGAAAATTTGTAGCTTGTAGGCTGTTGTGTTAGTGGACGCTGAGGTTGGAGTAGAATAAGGAGCTGGTCCTGTGTGGACGGGCGTGATGGACACAGCGAGTGTGAGGACAGCGAGGAATGTGCTGAGCGGTGACGGCTTTGCGGCCTCACAGAAGACTGTGCTGCTCAAAGCCAATCACAGCTAACTCTCATCATCCCTTTATCCAAACTAAACGACAGCTTAATTAAATCAGTATTTTAATTTCACCAACGCCAGTATTTGCACAATATGACAAAATATAAAATGTTTATAGATCATCAATTGATTAAATTAACGAATGAAGATCATCGCATAATGCAAGGGTTTTCAACCGGTGGGACGCGACCCCCCAAAATTGGTGGCAAAATGTTTGAAATTGTTTATTTCTAAATAGAAAATAAAGGACTAAATTAAATAAATAATTTATTTATTATTAATGCGGCACAGAAATCTCATTAAAGTTACTATTGATCAAATTTATTTTAATTTTCCCTTTTTTATTTGTTGTTTATTTTATTTTTGTTCTCACTAAAGAGTCGCGAATAAATTTTGGCGTCGAAAATCGGTGGGATGTAGAAAAGGTTGAAGATCCCGTGCTTAATGGTCGCTCAGTTATGTTACGAATTGATTGTAAACAAATTTTTTGGCAAACCCTCAAGAATTATTGTCTGTTTAATATAATTTTGATTAAGAAAGTTGTTATGAATATAATAATTGACAATTATAAGTGGAATAAATGACACACTATCACTACATTACAAGTATCCATTATTACAAGTGGAATAAATGACACACTATCACTACATTGTAAGTATCCACAATTAGAAGTGGAATAAATGACATACTATCACTACATTACAAGTATCCATTATTACAAGTGGAATAAATGACACACTATCACTACATTGTAAGTATCCACAATTACAAGTGGAATAAATGACACACTATCACTACATTATAATATCCACAATTACATGTGGAATGAATGACACACTATCACTACATTATAAGTGTTCAAAATAAAAATAAATGAAGGGAAAACATATTTTCTATTTTTTCGTATTAATGATTTGATGGTTATTGCCACCCCTGTAGATTAGTAAACCTAGCGCAGTGGTTCTTTCTACAAGGCGGGTTCCGACTGCCTAAAAATTGCCTCTTCAAAAACCAGTTTAAAGTTCAGCATAACCCAATAACAACTCTTGTAATCACATAAAAGCCACAAATATTTATAGAAATTATTTTCAACGCGTTGTAAGTTTCAGTATCTCTAATATTATGATAAAGGTCATTAGAACTGTACTTTTTGTACACTTGATATTTTTCAATAAGTATTTCAAATAAAAAAGACAAATATAATTGTTTCGTAAAGCTGATTTATGGTTTTTAATGTTATTAAACACAAAGATAATTCAAATATGAATTTTGAAAGTAAAAGAAAGTAAATTTAAATTCGCTTTCATTTATTCAATGCAATGGTTGTTATTTTTTGATTTTGCAATACCCTCTCTGAGTTAATTTTAGTGACTTTTTTTCTTTTCCCACTTTTTAAAGAAGTAAATATTTACTGAAAACTTTACTGCTTGTTCTCCGATGGTCACATTTATAGACTTTCACCTTTTAGTGCCGTTCTAGGGGAATGAAGTGTGGCTCATTTATTAATTGGTATCCATTTTAGGAGTGGGTAAGGAGTGGTAATTAACATTACCTGGTTAATTCTACTTTGGGGGGTCCAAAATTTTTGCTTAACTCTAGTGTATTTAGAGTAGGGATCTTTAACAAATAGCTGAGATCGTGCATGCTGAGAACCAACGGATTAGCATTCTCTCCCAGAGACAACATGCTCAAATTTTTTCACCACTCACGTGAAAAAAATCTAGGCCAATGTGGAATTCCAACCTGGAATCAACCAGAAAAAAGAAGAGCACTCAAGCCACTGGACTACCTTGGCCTGCCATTACTGAAAACTTCACGTCGGTTTTTAATAATTTAAAATACATTTTTCGAAGACAAATTATGATCTGAAAATAAATTCTAAAATGTATACAATTAATATATTTTACTCTTTTTTATAAAAATTAATAAGTTACACGAAGTTATTAATCGTTTAGTTTGGATGAATACAACCAGGTTTGCATAATTCTTACTTTGTTAATAAAACTTAGGTATTTAACACAGTTACACTCTTTCAATAACAATTATTTATAGTTTCAGCACGCGTGGAGAAATAATACTTATTCTCTACTTATTACTTATTCTATTACTTATTACTTAATACTTCTACTTATTCTCGTATTCTCTGAATTAATACTTATATATTTGAAGGACCTCTTTGCATATTCTTTTTCATGATATGAGAAATATGCAGTACGGTAGAGAACAGCTCAAACAACAGCCCAATCTACGTCATGGTTTTTGGTAGACTTCTGCTCTGACTGACCAGTGTTTTCCAACCTTTGTGTCGAGACTTGTGAACACACATGTGTGTTTATCTAGAAAATGAAGTTCATTTTACAGATAAATTATTTTATTCAACTTTGACAAATGATTTATTATTTATAATGACTTATGATTATTATAAATATTGTTATAATGTTTTATAAATTTTTCCCAGGTTTGGAGAAATGGTAATTGTACGAAACTTTAGTTAAGCATGCTTTATTATCTGCCATTAGGACCCAACCCAGCGACTTGCGTGCTCGCCTCTGGACTGGTAGATCTGGGATTCGATTCCCACTTGGCTCTCGATTTATTAACGCGGGAGGTGAAAAAAAAACCCTGATCAGATGTTAAACCACGAAGAGGACGTTAAGCCATCGGTACATAGCTTGTACGATGACAGCTACCCATTAAAGACCTCTACTTTAAATACTCTTGAGTGAGGTAAAATTCAGGGTTCTCAATGAAGAATGCTCAATTTGTGGTATTTTAAAAGGTCAATTTTTGTCCCATGTGCGTTCTCACTTGGGACTTCCACTGCACCATAATCTAAGTCTGACATTAAATGAAAAAAGTTGTAAAACAGTATAAGACAAGTATCTACTGGTTCACCGGATAAGTGTGAAGTTCAATCCTCAATCAAAAGGACTTTTTTTATGTCTGGTTGTGTGGGGACAAAGTAGTTTCCGTTATTTTCTTGAAGACAGATTATGGATTTCTTAGTGGGGGGAGGTCTAGTAGCCATGAAGAGACATGTCGAAGTACCATTAAAGCGTGACTGTTGTTTTTGTTCGGTTCAATAGAATGAAAGGTGACATAATAATGACGGTAGGGTAAGCAAGGGTGGAGGAGCCAGCGACCTTGACCTGCCCCCTCCACGAGCTGCCCTTGGAGGTTCATCGAGGCCGGATAACTGTCTTCGGCCCTCCCCCTTCTTACACCCACGGCTCACAGACTCCCTTCAAAATCATATTTCAATAGACTTTAATATCCCGTGTAAGCACTAGTTCTCCAACTCCGCAAGCCCACTGACGCCACCAAGAGTACATCTCTCTCTGGTATGTTTTCAATAATTCAAAATACAATGACTCAAGCCGTATTCTTTAAAAAGTGACTATCATACTTACTATCCCCAGAGAATAAACTAGTACTTCAACAAGTTGAATTAGAGTTTAATTATTTGGATTAATAAATGGGAGGTATAATTGCTTAAAGCGTGGATGTTAGTCATTACCAAGGGAAGTCTGGGAAATTGAATCGAACAAAACCGAGAGCAGAGCGTTGAACAGTTAGGCACCTGAACTCTTCGTGACCTTTGATACTTGGCCGACCAACCAGATGTTTGGTGGGGAGCCCTTGCTAACACTGCTTATTGACTTCCCATCAAGGGAAAACTATAGTTAAATAAAACAAATAAAATATGATTAACTAGTTAGATGAAGAGGTCAACCATCTCGCCCAAATCTCCCAAGCTAGTGTTACCTGACACACAAAATCAAACAGGTAAACCTTCTACGACCAACCTACCTATATCTTTTAGACATTCATTCTTGTTTGGTTTCCAACACCCACACTTATAAGGCTTTCACCTTTTAGTGCTAAGGCGGAAATTATGGCTCATTTATTATTTGGCACCCATTTTGGTAATCAGCCAATATTATATGTTGTTCTACATTGAGAATCCTAAATTTTGGCTGAATCAAGTGTATTTAGAGTAGAAATCTTTAACCTGAAATCGTACAGACTTGGGATTGATGGTTTGACGTCCTCTCCGAGGGACGAAATATTTTAGACAGAAGTTTCAAGAATCTCCAATTTACTTATAATTTTTGTCCGGGGAATGGGTGAAGTATTAATTGAAACGTGCCAACCAGTAGTATATCTAGTGCTTTACATAGCTTTGACGAAGAATCGAAAAATTATGCAAGAAACAAATCTAAGCGAAAAATACCACCGCACTATTAATTATCTATGTTCAAAATCAAACAGTAGAGCGATGAAAAGTTGACTTGTTTTCGTTTCCTATATCGCAACTATCACGAATCTTAACGAAATTTGTTGCACGTAAAGTAATATATATGAAAAGAAAAACAAATTTTTAAAAGTAATATTGTTCTATAGGATAAATTTTATTTAACGTTAAACGGTACTAATCGTTGACAAATTTCTGGTTATTCTAACAACTTGAAATTTTGTAAAAAATTGTCCGCAATATATATATATATATGTGTGTTTTATTAAAACATATGCCTATTTCTATTTTAACACATTTTCGAATTAATTTTTCAAATTTCCTTACCTCTGGCTTCCATAAGTTTGGGACAAGATACATCAGTTCTCCAAATATATATATACATATCAATGATCAAACCACAATAAGGAATGGGAAAACAAGACTAAGATCTTTCAACCGTAACAAGCGGTCTTTGTCAGAGTCAAAAACCCAACTCTGACGAAGACCGCTTGTTACGGTTGAAAGATCTTAGTCTTGTTTTCCCATTCCTTATTGTGGCTTGATCATTGATTGTTATTTCACGTGTTTGTGTGAAATCTTTATATATATATATTGTATGTTTTGTTATTGTGGGCTAGGTCAAATAAAATAAAATAAACTCCTTCCTAGGCCAACGTTTCGATGTATTTGTACATCATCTTCAGGGCTAAAATTAGAGTAAGAACTATAATACATTTACCAAAACAATCTACAACTCACATAGACTACTAACTTGTTTTGGTAAATGTATTATAGTTTTTACTCTAATTTTAGCCCTGATGTACAAATACATCGAAACTTTGGCCTAGGAAGGAGTTTATTTTATTTTATTTGACATAGCTCTCAATAACAAAACATACAATAGAATAAAAGAGGTCAAGAACAATTTATAGAGATTATATATATATATATATGAGTTAGCTTCAGCTACTCAAAGGGACTACTACTGCTCGATTACGACGACTGTCGAAATTTTATATATATATATATAAAGATTTCACATAAACACGTGAAACAACAATCAATGATCAAACCACAATAAGAAATGGGAAAACAAGACTAAGATCTTTCAACCGTAACAAGCGGTCTTCGTCAGAGTCAAAAACCCAACTGATATATATATATATATATAATTATTACGTTATAATTATTATATAATTGTTACACAGTATATTGTTATAATATACATAGCCATACACATGTTTATATGATTTCTTATCATCATTTGTTTGTAGGCCTATTTATTAAAAAGGTTTTAAAATAAAACCTAAAGTCCGTAACAACAGTTTGATTTTGAACCTAAAACATTGACAGAACTCTAATTAGAGAATACAACTATAAATTTATTAATATTATTTGTTGTACAGCATTTTGTGAAATGGATAAGGCTTGTAACATGTAATGTTAAATCAATCAAACATAACACTCTGATTTTTAAGTAAAATGTCTAAATGTTTCAGGTTTTGATGAAAATTTGAAGTCTGCCAATTATTGCTCCGTTGTTATCATACCCTAATCGAGTTGTCTACCTTGAAGAGTTTCTCATGCAGTGATTCTGAAGTTTAACATCCTTATGCTATTATTTCCAGTTTCTTTTGAATTAACATATAAAGTTTCATCGAAGTTAATAAAACTAATGCATAGCAAAGATAAAAAACAGAAATCTAAGAAGAAAAAAAAAAAAGAAATGGTTTATGTAAGATTGGCCTAAAGCAGTTTGATTTTACCAAGCGTTGGATTTACCGATAGGCATAGTAGGTCATTGGCCTAACCAACGAGCATCGGTGACTAACTGGACCAGTGTGCCTACAGCTTCCCAATGTGTGACTTACGTACACTTTCTTCATCTTTATTAGGTTTTCCACACTATAATATGCTTAAAATGTAAGTAGTAATACCGATTATGTTTTCATAAATCACTTTTGACCAAAAAAAAAATTAATATTTTTTTAGGAAAAAAATTCATGAAGTATTTATTTTAGGAAATCACATTTATCGTAGTTCATAAATTATTTGATTCTTGTTCATACTCTATATAAAAATAAATTTCTGTAACATTAAATTAATTGTTTAAAAATTGCTAATATAATAAATATTGTCATTATCATATTAGTAACTTAGTATACTTGATTTACTTAATATATCAAACACATAATATACTTGATATATTAAGTATATCATAGTGGTTTTCATATTGATTGTTATTTCACGTTTTTATTGTGAAATCTTATTATATATATTATATATATATATATATATATATATATTGATAAAAGTATCGACCGTGAAATAGAAACAAAATTAAATTTATCGTGACTCAGTCAGTTCTTCAATCAAATTTCCTGGATAGTTATTTTTCTGTAGTAACTGACCGAGCCCCGATAAACTTTAGTTTTGTATATATATATGTATACCTCATTAAATATCTTGCCAACATTAAGTTTAGTATGTTTCCTACATACCTTTTCAAGATTTCGAATACTACTTTTCCATCTTTGTGGTATCATATAAATTAACTCACCGATTTTTTTATGTTTAAATGTATTTTCCATATTAAACAGATCCGACGTTTCGGTCTACGTTGACCATTATCAAGGATTCTTTATACAAGGTTTTTTTACAATTCTAATAAATACTTATTTACAATAACAATTACATCACTTCTATCAAAAATAACTAATAATAAAATATACTTTTAAAACCACTACCTTAATAAACATGAGTAACAGGTTTGTTACAAAATTCCCTACATGAACTTTTACACAACATTATTTAAATCACTATATAGTGATGTTTTTTTAAAAAATCGGTGAGTTAATTTATATGATACCACAAAGATGGAAAAGTAGTATTCGAAATCTTAAAAAGGTATGTAGGAAACATACTAAACTTAATGTTGGCAAGATATTTAATGAGGTATGTTTAAAAGAAGGTCTGCTCCCAAAGTATACCAATATATACATATACTTTAACACATAGAAAAGAACACAGAAAGACACTACAGAACTCACTTCGATATTTCGACATCCGTCGTCATCGGGAAGAAGTGCGAAGTACTCGCGTTTGCTTCTCAACGCGAGTACTTCGCACTTCATCCCGATGACGACGGATGTCGAAATATCGAAGTGAGTTCTGTAGTGTCTTTCTGTGTTCTTTTCTATGTGTTAAAGTGTTTATTGTCCACACGGACCTTTCATTTTATTCGAAGTAATATATATATATATATATATATATATATATATATATATATATATATAATCTAGGAGGTGTCAGAGCTTATTTTTCTTCATTGTGATTCTTCCTACGACATTTTGTCTCATATACATATCTTAGGTGTTGCTGGTCTGAATACTGGGCGGTGACTGAGTGTCGGCTTGGTGAGTAGCTGGTGGTTGGTCACCTAGTAGCTGCAGTGTGTGTGAAACCCCCGTGTGTTGACGATTAATTAATGGGTTGTGCTTCATGATTTTCATGGCTTCATATATTTGCAGTCTGGCTGGATCATTAATTTTCTTTAAAATGATGGTGTTTTGAACAAGGTCCTGGCGGGTGAGTTTTCTTCCATGTTCCTCGGAGGTGTGTCTAGCGATGGCTCCTGCTTGCAAGTGCATTGTCAGTCGTCGTGAGAGTGTGGTCGATGTCATACCGATATATTTTGAATTGTCTAGGAGCTCACAATCTCCGATTTTGAGACAATTCAAAATATATCGGTATGACATCGACCACACTCTCACGACGACTGACAATGCACTTGCAAGCAGGAGCCATCGCTAGACACACCTCCGAGGAACATGGAAGAAAACTCACCCGCCAGGACCTTGTTCAAAACACCATCATTTTAAAGAAAATTAATGATCCAGCCAGACTGCAAATATATGAAGCCATGAAAATCATGAAGCACAACCCATTAATTAATCGTCAACACACGGGGGTTTCACGCACACTGCAGCTACTAGGTGACCAACCACCAGCTACTCGCCAAGCCGACACTCAGTCACCGCCCAGTATTCAGACCAGCAACACCTAAGATATGTATATGAGACAAAATGTCGTAGGAAGAATCACAATGAAGAAAAATAAGCTCTGACACCTCCTAGATTATATAAAGAAGAGTAAATATATATATATATATATATATACCAATTAAAAGAAACGGTCCAGCGGACTTTTTTACAATAAAATAAAAAACGAAGGAAACACACAGAAAGACACAGACACAACTCACATCGATATTTCGACCATCGTCGTCATCAGGAGGTGTGAAGAGCGAAGAGCGAAGAGTCCCGCAGGAAGACAGGGTGGTACTGAACTCGGAGACCGTAGCCTCCTTCGCTCTTCACACCTCCCGACGACGACGATGGTCGAAACATCGATGTGAGCCACGTCTGTGTCCTTCTGTGTGTTTCCCTCGTTTATATATATATATATATATATATTATATATATATATATATACAATAAAATAAAAAACGAAGGAAACACACAGAAAGACACAGACACAACTCACATCGACACCCCGACAATCGTCGCCATCAGGAGGTGCGAAGAGCGAAGAGCGAAGAGTCCCGCAGGAAGACAGGGCGGTACTGAACTCGGAAACCGCAGCCAGTACCCCACCACTTACCACCAAGCGGGGGAAGGGAGGGAAGGAAATGAAGAGCCAAATTAAGACGTAAAAGGAACGAGTAAAAATTATAACTATAAAAAATTATAAAAAAGTAGATAAATCAAATTAAAATTAATAAAAATAAATAAATAAAAAGTAAAATAAAAAATAAATAAATAAATAAATAAAAAATAATAAATAAATAAATAAAAAATAATAAATAAATAAATAAATCATAAATAAATTATCGGTTGAGGTTGAGTCCGGGGGAAGAGCGAGCATCAAGTAAGCATATGTATGCCTCCACTGAAGCTCTTAGGGTAACTTTATTGTTGGATTCGGGGATCTGTTTCAGGATCTGAACCCTGAAACAGTCATTGAAACTGAGTCCATGCGAGTTCGCATGGATGGCTACAGGATAGTTACTGCGTTGACCGACTGAAGCCCTATGACCATTCATACGAAGGCTCAACTTATTAGAGGTTAAGCCAACGTAAAAGGAGTCACACTGAGTGCAATCCAGTCGGTAAACACAGTTGCTCGAGGAACAGGAGGAATTGACCTGAACCGGGTAGGAACTATGGTGGAGAGGGGAAGGGGAATCGAAGGAAGGATTAGGATTTACAAGGGAAACAACGAGGGAAACACACAGAAGGACACAGACGTGGCTCACATCGATGTTTCGACCATCGTCGTCGTCGGGAGGTGTGAAGAGCGAAGGAGGCTGCGGTCTCCGAGTTCAGTACCGCCCTGTCTTCCTGCGGGACTCTTCGCTCTTCACACCTCCTGATGACGACGATGGTCAAAATATCGATGTGAGTTATGTCTGTGTCTTTCTGTGTGTTTCCTTCGTTTTTATTTTATTATATATATATATATATATATATTGTAAACAGGAAAACGATCCAAAAGGACAACAAACGTTTCAAGATGAATCACGAACACAGAACTAAGGAACAAACACACTTACTGTCTCTAATTTTTGGTTGAACCGTCATCAGGAGAGTTGAGACAGGGACACCAAGCGCACTTGTGAAGCGACGGTTGGATACCGTCGGGAGAGACGGTTGGGTTTTTAGTTTGGGTAGGAGTTTTAGGCTCCTATGGCTGTTTTCTAACTGAATATTGATATGGAGTTATAAAGAAGCAAGTTTCTGCCAACTATGGTTATGTTTTTAATAATATATGCTTAAAAGAAGGACTGCTACCAAAATTCACAAATATATATATATATATACTAAATATAAGAAACGGTCCACAAGGACTATAAAATTTTAAATTACACAAACAACGACACAGAAACAAGAATAAAAACAACACTTACAGAATTCAATATTTCGAACTGTTGTTCGTCATCAGGAGTAGACTAGATGAGAGAATGATTGCTTTATTCGCGCTCCGTTTTTCGACGTGGGGAGATCTCTCTCACTTCGTCCTCTCTTCTAGTCTACTCCTGATGACGAACAACAGTTCAAAATATTGAATTCTGTAAGGGTTTTTTTTATTCTTTTTTCTGTGTCATGTTTTGTGTAGTTTAAAGTTATATATATATATATACATTAGATTCTCAGAAAAACACGCATAAAAGAAAAAAAAACTCACTGGTATATTTCGATTGCCTTGTTTGAAGGCAAATTAAATATTTATATAATAATTAATATTTTATAAATAGAAAAATCTTCTAAAACTATGTATAAGTACATGTTAATAATTATAAGTTAGGTAATTGCGTATTTTCACGGCTACATCATTTCCAGGATCTTTGGTAAAATTCTGTAATTTTAGAAATCTGATTTGATAACACTACAATAGAAAAATATGAAAAATATTTATATCATTAAATCAATTCAAATGGTTTTATTTTAACAGTTATAAACGTATGTTTAGTAATTTTGAAGTTGAGAAGATGTCGCGTTCGGTAATTAAGACTACTGTTGTGTAGGAAAGGCCGAGTGTTGTTTAATGAAGTAAGTCTAGGCATAAAGCAGGTGGGAGTATGAAGGGATGAGCTCAGGGAGGGGGATGTACCGTTAGGGGGGGCACTTTTACTGACCCCCCCCCCTGAGTCCCCCTGGAGGGAGGTGCTAAGTAGAAGAGTCAGTTCGATATGCCACACACAAAGTCCAGCATCCAGGATCTAGTTTTATAGGTTTACTTTATATATATATGTATATATATATATATATATATATATAATAAAATAAAAAACGAAGGAAACACACAGAAAGACACAGACATAACTCACATCGATATTTCGATGTGAGTTATGTCTGTGTCTTTCTGTGTATTTCCTTCGTTTTTTATTTTATTGTAAAAAAGTCCGCTGGACCGTTTCTTTCAATTGTATATATATATATATATATATATATATATATATATAGCAGATTCAATAATATATCGACCGTTTGATAGAATAGGTGTATTCTCTAATCGGGGTTCGGTCAATTTTCTAGGATAAAAAATCAAACTCTTTTGTGACTCCTTTTTTTATCCTAGAAAATTGACCGAATCCCGATTAGAGAGCACATCTATTCTATCAAACGGTCGATATATTATTGAATCTGCTATATATATATATAAAGTAAACCTATAAAGACTAAATACTGGATGCTGGACTTTGTGTGTGGCATATCAAACTGACTCTATATATATTTATATATACTCATCACTTAATAAAACGAAACACGATCCAAACTTACTCGTATATATATAATCCCAAATATATAAATATTGATAAAAGTATTGACCGAATCCCGATTAGAGAGCACACCTATATGTATACATATATATATATATCTACATGAGGGGTCTAGTTCTAATATCTGATTGGTTGATGCAGGACCAAATATGCTTGACTCATTTTTCTGAGGGAATGCGAGTCCTTATACCTTTTCCTGTGTCGGCGGAGATGACTTCATGGAAGAGAAGAAAACGCTGTACGTGACTTCAATCAGAGCTAGAAACCTTCAACTTTGAAAACAGCACGCAAAAAAATGAGTCAAGCTTATTTGGTCCTGCATCAACCAATCAGATATATATATATATATAAAACTAAAGTTCATCGGGACTCAGTCAGTTCTTCAGGTTCAAATTAAACTGCCAACGTTTCGGTCTTTATTTAAAACCTTTTTCATAGGCAGAAGTATGAATTTCGAAACAGAAAAACTAAGTATTACATTGCAAATTATTTTACCAAGGAAAATAGTATGTAAATTTTTAACAACAACTGTAGTCTGAATGAACACGCGACACTGAACTGAATAAATAAATTTTCAGAGACTTTACGAGGTATGACGGATTGTATTATTACTAATTCTAATATACTAACCTCAGTGGAACTAACCCATTAACTATATGAATAAATAAAGACCGAAACGTTGGCAATGAGAGTTTAATTTGAACCTGAAGAACTGACCGAGTCCCGATAAACTATACTTTTGTTTCTATTTCACGGTCGATACTTTTATCAATATTTATATATGTATAAAACGATTTCACATAAACACATGAAATAACAAATAATGATCAAACCACAATAAAAAATGGGAAAACAAGACTAAGATCTTTCAAGCGTAACAAACGGTCTTCGTCAGAGTCAAAAACCCAACTGAGGTTGAACTGAGGTCAGTTGGGTTTTTGACTCTGACATCAACAAAAATACACTTATTTCAGTCACATTCTAATAAAAAATATTGCGTAAACAGTCTTCGATGTTAATCTGGGATTCCTCTTCATACAATGTTTAATACAAGAATAACACATATTAAACACTCATAATGAACGCACATATTGAAAACTATTATACAAACTTGTATACTTTCCGAATTAATTTATAATCAACTTATGTATAACTGGTTATACTTTCCTGCTGTGTAAGGGAAGAAATTGAAATCAACTATCAATAATCTGTTACTTATTATAAATAGTAATTATAATATAGCTAATATTGCTAATAGTTCCATAACAGTTCAACTAAAAACATATTATTATTAAAGTATTGTTTCTTGACCACGATTACTAATAAATAATATTCTTCTTCTCGGAATTTGGTCAGGGTTAATTATTCGAAATCATTTCAAATAATTAACCCTGACCAAATTCCGAGAAGAAGAAGTGTATTCATATTTTTATTGTTAGTGCCACTTAGTATGTCAACTAAGGAAAAAGTAGGAAAAAGTGGCCTGACGGTTTATTATTTTTCATGCTAAAATTTTTAAAAATTTTTTCAAAGATAATTCATTGATATAGTTAGGAATTTATTTAAGTTTCCAACGAGCATTTTTCTTTTTGGAATATAAAAATTTGAATATTGTCGCTTTCATTTTCTATGATTCATTTTATGCGTGTTTAGAAAAGTGTAATGATTGATACAGCTAACTATATTGCAATTTTGTTCCATAAAAAGTAGTAGCTGGTTGAATTGACAACTGAAGTAACTGATATGCGAGTCAGACAAGAATGTGTGAAGAAGGAATGCGCTGAGTAGTTTCATATAACAGGCTTGTTTTTTTTACGATATTCGTAAATCACCGTTAAAATATTAAATCAGTTACAACCCTAACCTAAGTAACTAAGACCCATCAAACTGATTCAACCAGCTAAAGCCAGTTCAACAATTATCATCAAGAATATAATTATTCAGATAGATTCTACTTGCATATTTTAAGGAAACAATAACTCTCAAGTGAAGGAAGCTAAATATATAGCCCTTTTGGAATGAATATATCAAGTCAATATCGAGTGAATATAGTAATGGAAACTAAAAGAATGCCGTCTTGAATCCATATCTTTCTAAATATTTACATATAATGGTGAGGTTTCCCTACTCATAGGAATGACTTCTCCTAACCTGAGAACAAGAGTCGTCAAAATGTCGAGGTGGATTATGTAGTTCTTTTTATATCTTTCTTTCGGTGTAAATTTATATACATATGTATATTGGTGGACAGTGGCAGCAAGTCTTCTTTTAAACAAATGTAATTGAAAATTACAGTGGCTTCGGCATTAATTATCTTCTTAGAAAGATGTTCTTTTAGCCTTATAATTTTCATATAATCCACTGGTACCTTATAAATTAATCTACCTAATGCCAAAATGAGAATAGGTAAAACAAGCTTAAAGAAAACTAGTGAAACTAGTGTCAAGTATAGTTTGTTTCACTAGTTTTCTCAAAGGTTGTTTTTCCTATTCTCAATTTGGCATTAGGTAAATTAATTTATAAGCTACCAGTGGATTATAAGAAAATTATAAGGCAAAAAGATCATCTTTCTAAGAAAATAATTAATGCCAAAGCCGCTGCACTTTTCAATAATATTTATATATATTGGTATAAATAGGCAGCAGATCCTCTTTTAAACAGGTATCATTAAAATTAACCGCAGTCTCGGCATTCACGATCTTAAGACTGAGAGATTCGATCCTACGAACTAACCTCCTGCTAACAGGGTTCAACTGGAAAAGGAGTTGGCCAAGTGACATGTTAAATTAAAATCGACGACTCATGCTTAGTCATACTATAAATAGATTAAAAGGATAGTACAGGTTAATATAAAGAGAAGGTCAAAGGTCAATAATGAACAAGAAACAAGCGGTTAGAATAAAAGAGTTGAAAGGTCAACGGTATAACTTGACTAATATATATATATATATATATATATATATATATATATTATATCAGTTGACTGTCGTTCCTCCATCAATACACTTCTTCTCCTGAGGAAGACCGCCATTACTGTCGAAGTATTGAAAAGTGAGTCTTTGTTATGTGACATGGTCCCCAGTACACATTTAGGTTGCACGTGCCTGCTCTAAGCCAATGATGGGGAATATAAATGACATAAAGTTAGTTCTTATAAAGTACACATAAAATGTCTTGTAATTAAAACATTTATAAGATTCAAAGCTGAACAAAAATGTTTCATATTCTTTATAATAGTGTTTTGTAATTAAAAGGAATGCTTAATAGGCCACTCTTCTTGACAAAGTAAAACTTTCCGAATATGAGTCAGCTTTCGTAGATTCCTCGGACAAGTATACAACAACTGTCTAGGATACTAGGGTGTCCCCACCTTACATGTACATTTGTTTGAACTTCTACAGGTATTCTTTCAATGGTCTATGGACCAGTCACATGTTGGGGTAGTTTATAGTTTATTTCAAAATAGTTCTTTGATAGCCTTTTTTTGGGTGTAATCTTAATATAACATATGTAATGTGGAAGTTTTTAGAGAAAGGAGGACAAATAAACTATTGTTAGCATTGTTGGAGGAGGGCCTAGTCGGTGCCTTCGGGGAAATGGTTAACAAATATTTTAATTTACTGAGTTGATTATGATAGCCTGTATTATCGTGTGCTCTGATGGCAATTGCTCTGTTGTCATTGTGGTTATTTTGTTGTTGTTAAGTTGTTGTATATTTGGGCTATATTTGCATAACATAGTGGAAGTTTTTAGTGGCAATTACTCTGTTATGATTATAGTTATTTTGTTGTTGTTAGTTATTATATATTTAAGCTGTATTTGCATAGCATGATGGAGATTGTTGTGTAGCATTGAAAATTTTGATGCGTGTGGTGCCTTCGGGTGGAGCATGCTGTTCTCTGACAATAAAAAAAAAAAAAAAAACTATTGTTAGTTTTTATTAAATTAGGCAATTGATTAATAGTCCTTTCATTGATTTAGAATAAAAACACTCACTGGGATACTCTGTACACTCACAAGTCATGTCAAGTCAACGAACTGTGCAATCACAGGTCAACCAACCAGGTAGTCTTTAGAGCAAAGATTCAAATTTACATATAAATTTAGAAATAATTGATTTATGAGATCAATAAATGTCAAGCATTGAATTGAGAGGATTTTGAATGCAGATACTGGGATTGTGGATTTTGATTCCAGGAGGTTTTTGATGGCGACAGATGGTTGATGCAAGGAAACAGGTGCAAGTGAGCAAGGAGGCAATGGAGGGGTCTGAAAACATCTCCTTCAAGACTTGGAGCCCCACTCTCGGAGCTATTCAGCTCCGGGAGTGGGGCTCCGCAAGAAGAGGCGCGGGACTTCCGGAGACAGACATCATTAGGCGACACGTCATCGCAATGCGACATTGCCTGGGAGACCTAAGCTTCATTAAACTCAGATAAAACAAGGTCCACTTTTAGATAACAATCTGACCTCCTTTCAAAACACATTGCCTTCAATATTTTAACATTGAAAAGCCTACACTATATATATTTAGTAAAGTTTGGCAATAGGATAAAAATAAATACAGAAACTACATCTTTCGACCAAGATGTAACAGTAAAATAACAGAAACAGAACGAATTTTCATGAATTCATTCAAAAATCATTCAATCAAGTATTACATGATAACTTTTTATTTTATTTTCCTCACTTTAAAAAAAAATATAATTCTCTACAAAGAAATGCTTTCTGAAAACATGAATTTCTTTTTCAGATTCCATCTAAAATACAAATAAACTATTGGTTTATAATATATTATAAGTTCATAAAACATTTGTATTTAAAACTTTTTTTTCTATTTTTCAAAAATAACTACCTTTTTGGAAATGTGTCAAATGTTTTCAGGAAAAGGGAAAACATTTTACCTTACTTTAGAAGAAATTTGAACTAATTATCAGGTTATAAATGTAACTGTTTGACAAAAGATTTTTTGTTCTTAAATATATGTTTTATTCAAAACAAAACATCACATTGAAAAATTATTTTATTCTTTTTTTCATCTTTTGTTCATTTCTAAGCAGACTATAATGTATAGCATTAGTTTTTGAAAGACATCTTCAGATGGATAAGTGTTTATTGAAGAGAACTGCTCAATACTGAATACTGAAAAGTAAGCACTACCTTGAGTGCCTTCTCATATTAAGCCATATATATTTAACAGATTATTATAAACATCAGATGGATTTAACTTTGAAGCAATTAACTAAATTTGTCAATTTTCAACAAATCGAGGAATTTAACTGAATTACTTAAAAAAAGTATATTAGTTGATTCTCCAAAAAAAAATGGTCATCAATGTTCACATTATAGGTTTATGCTTGTTCATTGTGACTCAGCCCTCATCTTCAGTAAAAGAGAGTAGTATTACCAGCAGGAGCAGCATCATGCGTTCACCCATCCAAATACTAATCATGTCAATGTTGCTTAACTTTAATACTTAATGAGAATTGATTTCAGTAAGGTCATGAACTCTTGGTCTTTACAAGAATGATGAAGGATTTATAAAACATTTAAAAAATTTTTTTTTTAAGTTTACTGAACTTACGGTTCTTTATACTCAAACGAACCAAAAAAAAAAAAGAATTGATATTTAATGACGTTCATACTCTGTAGGTAAAGACGTGCTTAAGTGCTTAAGATTGAGATGAGCATTTAGGAAATATGTCTGTGTATGTTCAAAGGACTCGAGTTACCGTTAATAAGAGAACTGGTTCTTACATTCGGATGCATTATCAAGTCAGTAACGTGTTTCTTCTAAGGAGAACTCATTTCCTCTTCTTTCGTAATATAACTAAACGAACAATATAACTCACAAATAGAACGAATCAATAAAATTAAATATATAAAAATCGATAATCACTTTTTGTTATGAGTAGACCTCTAGCAGATGGTCTAGAAGGAATCAAATCTTTCCGGGGATCTGGTTAATTAATGTCAGATGTTCCAAAACTTTGATAAATCATAAGAAAAAAATAAATATTATAAATGAGAATTAAATTTGATAAATAAATTTAAAGTAAAACATGAATCATTATAAAGATAAAATCACATGAACTACACTACACTACACTACGGCAATCATTTTAAGAAACAAGTATTTAAAATTTCTATTTAGTCAGGGTTTATAACAGAAAATTAAAATGTGTTTTAACAAAATTTACCTGAAGTTACCTTACCATTTTATACTGAAAGTAATTTAAAATAATTGTTTTCCAACTTAAAATAAAACACAAAATTAGTTACAAAATCAGCTTATGTACATAAATACATGTTAAGCAACTGGTTTTTTATAAGTTAATCAATTTTTTTTTGTCATTTGCTGTTTATTTACAACTTTTTGTTTATTACTTAAAATTTATTTAAAAATTAATATTACCTCTTTAATATAAATAAACTAATTTATTAATATAAGTAAACTTTGTTTCATACTTTTTTTGGTATAAATTTGGTTTCATCATGTGGTTTAAGATTAAAAAAAAAGTAAAGTTTATTGATAGTAAAAATAAAATTAAAATTGTTTTAGAATAAAGTGTATGGAGATGTTTTAAAATATAGATATTTAAGATGCATTGTACAGCCAGCTGTATTTTGCTTCCAATATTAATAATATAAGACAATTGGTACTAAAGAATGGTGATTAAGAGTGTATATATATATACAATTAAAAGAAACGGTCCAGCAGACTTTTTTAAAATAAAATAAATTCAAAACGAAGGAAACACACAGAAAGACACAGACATAACTCACATCGATATTTCGACCATCGTCGTCATCAGGAGGTGTGAAGAGCGAAGAGCGAAGAGTCCCTCAGGAAGACAGGGCGGTACTGAACTCGGAGACCGCAGCCAGTAATTATAAATAAATTTATTTATTTATTTATTTATTTTTTTTATATATTTTATTTATTTATTTATTTATTTTTCTTTATTAATTTTAATTTGATTTATCTACTTTTTTATAATTTTTTATAGTTATGATTTTTACTCGTTCCTTTTTACGTCTTAATTTGGCTCTTCATTTCCTTTCCTCCCTTCCCGCTTGGTGGTAAGTGGTGGGGTACTGGCTGCGGTCTCCGAGTTCAGTACCGCCCTGTCTTCCTGTGGGACTCTTCGCACTTCACACATCCTGATGACGACGATGGGCGAAATATCGATGTGAGTTATGTCTGTGTCTTTCTGTGTGTTTCCTTCGTTTTGAATTTATTTTATTTTATATATATATATATATATATATATATATATATATATATATATACGAATGTTTTTCTTATCTCGATCACATATATTTAACACTATTTTTCTTTTTTATCTTTTTTACCGGAAAGATGGAGGAATAATATAAGAAAACTCGAGAAGGTATGTAAGAAACATACTAGACTTAAAGTTGGCCAGTTATTTAATTATATATATATATATATATATTTGTATAGGTTGGCACCAAATCTTCTTGGAGGCATATTTTGTTGAAATGTACCGCAGCTTGGGCATTTACGACTTTCAAACTAAGCTGTTTCAGTCACCTGACAGTCTTAAGAATAGAAGGTGGTAATTCCCAAATAAGTTGTCCAAAGGACATTATATATTTGTATAAACTGACAGCAGGTCTTCATCTAAGCATGTATTGTTAAATAGCAAAGCAGATTCTGCATTAGCGATTATTTTCATCAATTGTTCTTTTTTCCTAATCACTTCTATGTTGCAAAGGCAATGAAAATAACAAATTTCCCAAGGAATACTGGAGGCAATAACACAGCATGATAACATGTATTAAGGACTAACCACAAATAAATTATACAAGAAAACACAAGCTTTCGACCTCGCAGGTCATCTTCAAGTAGAAGAAAGTATGACAGATAAATATCAACTCAAAATAACAGTAAAGATAAAATAGAATATGACTAAAAATAAATTACAAGCAGTTCGCAACTCGTGGAGATAACGATTGATAGAGATAACGTCAGACTATTTACACCACGAAAAAACATGAATGCAGAATCTACGCTGTTATTTAACAATATATATATATATATCAATTATCAAACCACAATAAGAAATGGGAAAAGAAGACTAAGATCTTTCAACCGTAACAAGCGGTCTTCGTCAGAGTCAAAAACCCAACCCAACCCAAGAGTTGACCCAACTCTGACGAAGACCGCTTGTTACGGTTGAAAGATTTTAGTCTTGTTTTACCATTTTTTATAGTGGTTTGATCATTGATTGTTACTTCACGTGTTTATGTGAAATCTTTATATATATATATACATATATATAAAAAGATTTCACATAAACACGTGAAACAATCAATGATCAAACCACAATAAGAAATGGGAAAACAAGACTAAGATCTTTCAACCGTAACAAGCGGTCTTCGTCAGAGTCAAAAACCCAACTGTGGGGTTTTTGACTCTGACGAAGACCGCTTGTTACGGTTGAAAGATCTTAGTCTTGTTTTCCCATTTCTTATTGTGGTTTGATCATTGATATATATATATATATATATATATATATATATATATATATATATTATAAAGTTTAATTTGAACCTGAAGAACTGACCGAGTCCCGATAAACTATAGTTTTGTTTCTATTCCACTGTCGATACTTTTATCAATATATATACGAGTATATATATATTATATATATATATATATATTATTCTATTCCTGACGACGAGGACATCGAAATATAGTAGTGAGTTCAGTGATCTTCTTCTTCATTCTTCATTTCTTTTCTATGTGTTCTTTTGAAAATTCTAGTTTATATATCTATATATATATATCCATAATGCATAATACACTACAGAAATGAAATAGGATAGGTCCTTCAAACTCTATTTATAATTGTTGCCGTGCCCTTGTGATATAATTCCTGGAATTAATTTGTCACACGTTATAAAGGTTTTCAACATATATATACAACTCCAGGGTTATCATTGTATGGTAAATAGATCTTTTACAATTAATTATAACTACGATAAATTATTTACATTCAAGGGTAGGACTCATAATAAAATGATATCTATTTTGATTTTAACCAGACAAGTCAGGAAATGGGGTCAAGGTCAATATATATTTCCATTAATAAGATTTTTTTTATATCTTAAATAATTCATTTTGTATATATAAGTAAATGAATGAATCGAATGTTAAAATCTTACCAAATTTGAATTTTACATATATATATAAAACATATTTCTCTGGGAAGTGGGCAGATTTTGATCTATTTAACGTTTAGAAGAGTTCAAATCCATTTATGATATTTTTCAACGATGTAGTTACTTTGATGATGTATTATTAATGATGATATGGGGTAGTTTCCTTCAGACGAAGTTAAAAAAAATCTGCTGTCTGGAGTTATTTTGTAATGCAAAAGCCTATCTTTTTCAAGAATGAATAGGAGTGAATGAAGAAAAAAAAAAGATATAAAAAGTGGTTAGAACAAGCAAGTCTGGTTTCTCAGAGAAGTGATTCACACTCCTCTTGGCTTGATTATTAACTAGGAATCTTTAAACATTTAAAGGAATGCTTCGTATTCACATGAAATAAGTTCAAAGCCCCCCCCCCCCCCCCCCCCCACACACACACATGTAGAGTTTGCATTGTTGAAGTATCAAATAATACTGAAATAATTGGACAATAAAAGAGATATGTTTTCAATTAGAGGAACACTGAACTCGAAAAAATGCTGTATTTTCTATCGGTTTGATAAGTCAGTGAGTAAAGGACGTTAGAAAATATAAAAAAGAACTTTTAAGTGTGTTAAAAGGTTATGACCAAATGCTTTGGGGGCTTACTCATATAGTTACTTGTTTCGAGGCAACAGGGTCTATTGTAATGTTCAAATCGGGTTTACTTGTTTACTTTGGTTCTTAGCTGTTATGATTGGGGCAAGCTGTGATAAACGGTTACTATTTTGGTAATAGTCATGTACTGATAAAGACAAAGTATTTATAATAATAAAAGAGATGAGTTACATATAGGGAAGAGAGCATCTGTAGTTTTACAGATATTTTGCTTGTTTTTAGTGCTACAGATTTAAGCTTGGTTGGTTGGCCATGACCAAAATATATTATGTGGGAAATTGGAAAACTTGAACATGCCATATCCCATAGGATACGTAATGCTGCCTCATCCAATACGATAACAAATATTCGTTAAAGATCTTTTCTCTAACTGTAAAAAAACTTTAAAGAAGTAAAATATAGGACTCCTGATGTAGAATGAGCTCGTTAAGTGGCACACCCGTAACTAAAATTGATGTCAAATAACAAATAAGGCAGCCATTTTACCCTCAGTAGAGAGGCAGAAAAGGCTAAAGGCTATAGAGGAAGAATTTAATCATCTTTTTAGCTGGTTTAGAAACAAACTTACAACAAATATGTATGATTGTAATTCTACAAAAGGAAAAAAAATAAAAATACTATGGTTTGTGGTTGCAAGTAACTAACAGAAACGCGACTTTGATCGTAACTTTAACAAAAATAGATTTTTTTTTTCTGAGGATTTTCAAAATATAGTTTTAGCAAAATGTCGTGGTTATTATGCGGATATAGCCCAGGTGGTTGAAGGTCGTACGGTATTATAGTTCCGACACTGTTTGAAGTCGTTGATATGAATGGAGTGACAGGTAAGGAGGTGGGAGTAAGAAGGCCGGATCTCGAGTGACCCGCGAGATCTAGTCCACTGATGGGAAGGCGATGATTCCCTGCAGATAACCCCCAGGTCACCACCGTCTCATCACCGCCGCTTCAACTACATTCTTCTTTAGTCTATTTCAACTTTTAATATGAGGTAGCATAGGTTACAGTGGCCTTCATACGACAGAACGTACATAGACCAAATATTGCTTATTTGTCATACCACACAATGAACATTCTACATTGGGAGTCCAACATTTTACCTAATTGAAATGTGCTTATAGTGGGGATTATTAACAAATACCTGACAGACTAGCAACCTACGCCTTGAAGTCCTCTCCAGTGGACAACATTCTCAGATTTTGACACAATTAGATGAAACAATTCTTCAAACTGAATAAACTAGATTTTTCAAAAGAACACACAAAAAAGATATATAGAACACGCACTAAAAGATGTCTACTACCTGCATAGCACATATTAAGGAGGCCAGCTTTGCCCAGTGGCAATGTTCTCACCGTAGAACTGGTAGGTCTGGTTCGATAACCACTCTAGCCCTCGATTTATCTACGTGGAACATGAATAAATCTGAGCACATCGTCTCTCAGAGAGGACATTAAACCATCGGTCCCAAGTCTGTACGACGTCAAATACTCGTTGAAGATCCCTACTCTAACTACACTCGAGTTAATCAAATTTTAGGACTCCCATTGTAGAATCAATGGGAAATGTAATATTCTCTGGAGGAATCACCATCGTAGGACTAACTTTGTCGGTCCCTCGGCCCTCTAAAAAAAATAGCACATGTTGGCTTAGAGTTATTGTTGTATGCTGCATGTCTTATATATATATATATATATATATATATTATATATATATATATATAAACAATATATATAATGTTTAGACCCGAAGATGACCTATGAAGGTCAAAAGCTTGTCTGTTTTAACATGTGAGTATTTTATTAAAGTTGTTTTATACTAGCTATCTTAATAGTTTTCCTTGTCACGTTGACATGTCTCTGGCCCATTATATATGGAAATTGCCTCCGGTACATCGAAAGGTAGTAAGAAAAATCGAGGTTATCAGCAGAAAGGTCGTAAATGCAGAAGCTGCTGCACATTTTAACTCCATTTGTTTACAAGAAGATCTGCTCCCCACTTATACTAATATATATATATATATATATATATACTTTTCACTGAAAATACGATCCGAAACGGAAACTAATGTTCAATATAGATAAAAAAATTAAAAGTACACACACCGTCTCTGCACCAGGTAGCTTCGTTTCCCTCTCCTATCTCTCCTGAAAACGGTACAAACCAAAAATTAGAAACTGAAAGTGGGTGTTCTTAATTTTTCTATGCTTCTTTATCAATATTAAATATATTGAATATATCAATATATACATACATTATCTTTTTCTGTCACAAATAAACTCAAGCATTCAATTAATCTTAATTTATAGTATTTTAAAAACTGTTGTAACATATCACAAAACTATTCCAATTTTACAATTATTATATAATTTACTAAATATACTACAAAAATGTTATAAAATTTGTATATTGTATATATTACACATCTATAACGTATAGAATATAAAAATATTGCGCAGACATTTTTTGTGGAACAGAATATTCTCTTCTCATCAAAGTAGAAAGGAATGAAAGTGAACAAATTATTTAACAACTAGAAAGGATTGAAGAGAATTTTCTAAAAAATACGGTGATTATTCTACACGTACAAATAAACAGTTACTTGTAAAATGTACACATTCGATTCAGGTGCATTGTTTCAATTTAAAAGAGAAGTTCTAATAATTTCAATATTATATGCATTTGAATATTTGTTTTTTTTTTTAATTCTTCCTTGTTCTTATAAAGACCCGTTATAAACTGAAACTACGATAATATTAATGGCTATCCATTTACTGACCATTAACAGCTATGCGAAACAAAGTCAATAAAATGCTAGAGGACTCCGTGGGGGTTTTGAAGAGACCCACCATTTCAAAATCTTAAACTTGAGCCTCAGCCAAGCATAAAACTACAGTAAGATATATAATCATTGCAAATCATATGCAAACTTCTTTATGCAGAAAAACATTACGTATAACATTCTTTATAAAGCTTTAACAAGGACAGTTTATTGGAATGATTTCAAATTTCCATAACTCGTTTTCATGTTATATACCAGAGGTGGTAAAGGTTGTAGAGGAGATGTCAAAACTGTTCTTAAAGTGACCCTTATTATGCGAAAAAGACAAACTGGGGAGCGATAATCAGGCAATGAGGTCACTAATGGACTACAAGAAAACATCTACCAGAATAAAACAGAAATTTACACAAAATGCAAAACGGCCAATATCTGAGTGTCAACTCATCCCCAACAAAATGCTGAACTTTCTTATATTTATAAGCACAAAATATATCAAAGAATTAGAAAAATTAATATTAACGTCATTAAATTATTGTTTAGGGTTACTAAAATTGTTTAGTTACTAAAATTTAGGGTCAATAATAATCACAATTAATCTAATAAATGAATTAAAAAAAAAGAATACGGAGAAAGAGCAACAAAAGTCACTTCAATATTTTGACTTTCATCATCAGGTAGAAATTGTCATCATCAGGAGTTGAAATATTGAAGTGAGTTTTCTTGTTGGTTCTTTGGGATCTTTTCTTTAAACCGTTTGATAAGTTATCAAAACCGACCATTTTATGTCTTGAATTTAGTAATTAAATATCATATTTGTAAACTTCTAGCTACTAATAACACATATTTAAGCACTAATAGTGACTAAAGTATTTTGTATTTAAATTTAATCATTGCTAAATTGTTTTCTAATTTTCTAATTTTGGTAAATTAATTAATTATTTATGCTACGCAACCTAGATTTCAAAAGTGTTTTAGAAAATTAGAAACATTTTCTACCAAACTAAATAACGTAAAATCGGACATCTAATTTTTAAATACATATATATATATATATCAATGATCAAACCACAATAAGAAAATGGGGAAACAAGACTAAGATCTTTCAACCGTAACAAGCGGTCTTCGTCAGAGTCAAAACCCAACTGGACTCTTTTGACTCTGACGAAGACCGCTTGTTACGGTTGAAAGATCTTAGTCTTGTTTTCCCATTTTCTTATTGTGGTTTGATCATTGATTGTTATTTCACGTGTTTATGTGAAATCTTTTTTTATATATATATATATAATATACAATAATATGCTACACGTTTTAAAATACTTGTAATTAATGAACTTGCTTATAATCGGTATAACAGAACCCTTTTGTTTGTCTCAGATTTCCAAGTCATTATTGAAATCTAAATACAGAATGATTTAAAAGTCTTCATAAGTAAAAAAAAAGTAAAAATAGCTTAATAGTTTTATTTTAACTTTTTTAAAGAAAAAAAAAATTATTTTCATAAAAATAATTTCAATTATAGATAAAACCTAAGTATTCATCTTAGGTTTACAACCAACAGAAAATATGTTGCAGTTTGTTATATTTTATATATTATTTTTTTCCTTCTTGGACTTCAAAGAAACTAATAATATTTTAGTTAACTGAAACGAAATAAAAATGGTAACACAGTAAGCCATTCTATGGTGTAATTATGAAAACTGTTTAACTCTTCTTCTCAATTATTCCTGAGATATAGTTTTAAAAGTAAAATTAATAAATGAATTTCAACTATGAAAGCGTGCATTGAAAAAGTTTTAGAAAAAGAAAAATAGGTGTTGCCTTCTAATTACAGTACTGTTAACAGTGTTGAAGTAAAGTCAAAAAAAAAAGGAGCTATAATTAAAGAAAATTAACTAAATTAATTCAAGTTCCTGTTTCATTATAACTCACACAGTTTAATTATTTTTAATCTACGCTTACGTTATTTTTATGTTTATGACAAGACAATGAGCAGTACTGTAAAGAACAGTATTTTGTTAAACATTGCACTTTACTTCGGAGTGATTCCCTTCTTTCTTACCGTCATAATTTTTTTATTTTTTATTTTTTTTTTTGATAAACCGACTACAATTTTATGTATTTAGAAGTAATTTTGTTTTAGGGTTACTCCTTTAGCTTTTTGATTATGTAGCGGAAATCAGGTGGACACCCATTGGTGACAATCCGTAACTATATTTAAGCTTTATGACGACAGAAGGTCACGTGTTCATTGCCGTTTTAGTCGTCTTTGGGGGTTTGTGGGGATTACTAGTTGGGAATGATTTTGAACGAGTTGGTTTGGATGAGTTGAGAGTTTAATGCGGAATCTTTTGTAGCGGTTTTTTTTTTTTAAAATTTAAAATAGAACTTTGTAAACAGATATAATAATGAAATGAATGATATGATTTTTAAATAATAAAATAATAAGACAAACGATGCAGGAAAAAACCACACTCTATTCAGGCATTTCGAAAAAAAAATAGTGATTTATTTTTCTACTAATTTCAGTATTGTATTACAGTTGCTCGATGTATCATACAATATAAACAAATAACAAGTTGTTTCTTAAAATTGAAATGTATATATTTTTAAATTTGCAAACAGAATGTCTGTTTTTGAATCTGAAAATTACAGTTATTGGTCAAAACAATTTAGCTTAATTTTATAATTGTGCCTTCGTATTTTGTCGTAATTAGAAAACTATGCAAAAAAAATAAATTCATTTCTCAAATTTATTGGGAACTTCTGGCTCATATTGAATATAAAGGACATTATTTATGTTTTTCAGTAGAAAAACATTGAGATTATCTAATCCTCTGCAGATGTAATCTTCTTGGGAAGTTACCTGTATAGTAGTAAGTAATGTATTTATCGTACCCGCCTCTGGGCTGGTAGTCGGGAGTTCGATCCCCACCTGGCTCTGAATTTATTCACGCGATGAAGGTGAATAAATCTGAATACGTCGTCCCTCAGAGAGACCTTAAGCCGTCGGTCCCGAACCTGTACGATGTCAAGTACTCGCTAAAGCTCCCTCTACTCTATAAATACTTGATTTAGGCAAAATTTAGGACTCCAAATGTAGAATCTATAGAATCACCAATCAAACAAAAAGCCGGTAAACGGATGACATTATTACCCACTAGAGGATCGGTTTAAATAATAATAAAGTAATGGATGGATTATTGCTACTTTTCCAGCTACCATATACTTGCATGTAAGGTCTTTTCTAGAATTCTGGTATACACCAGTTCTAGACCACTGTTTTTAATCTAGAATTAGAACATAAACAACATTTCTACTGATAACATACAACTTTATTTTGCAAATATCTATTCCCTACTGTATATTCTTCAACTGCTAATTAGAACACATTATATAGTGCACGAAAATATGCGTTGGTTTGTTCTTTTATTTTGGGTGTAATTCGGTTACTAAAAGAAACATTGGCCTGTTTTACAAGAAATGCAGGTTGGATAATTCTGCAAGCATAATCTTCTCCCTCTCCGGTTTCGACTAGCGGTCCAGATACGGCTTTAACACAGATTACTGATGGCAGAGGCCTTACAAGGTCAGACAACAACTTAACCAGCCAGCTTAATTAACTAAACACTCCTCAATTATACTCCATGAACTCCGCTTATTCACGACCTCATAACTACAAAATATCAACTTCCAAATTACACACTTTTAAAAATAATCAAATATCTACTCACTTCTTAATAAACACATAAATATTATTATTAAAGGATAGTTTCTTCTGAACAAATTTTTTTCTATTACTTTTTCGACAACCGTTAAAGAGGTGTGATAAAATCCTTATAATTTATTACTTTAGCAGTGGCTTTATACTATGGGTTACCTAGGCTTGAATGCATAATTTTGATTAGTTGAGTCGGAGCATTATAATATAAACACGAGTTCAAAATTGAAGAAGAGTAACCCACAGATTAATGAAACACACTTACAGACTCAAATTTTCGTATAATCCTTTGTCAGGAGAAAAGAGAAAGGGACACCAAGCACGTATAGACGCAACAGCAAGTAACCGACCAGGCAACCTTATCAAGGTAAGATCAAGTAAGATCAGGCAACGTCAAAAAGAAAAGGAAAATATAGAAAACCCAGCTCTCTGGCAGAATGACTGACTGAAAGAACTAACCATACTAAAAAATATGGTATTCTGTTCTAGAACAATACGGGGAAACAAAAATCGAACAAAACTGAAGATACTCGTAAAAATGGCCCTGAATACTATATAAAAAAACAATACGAGTCATAGAGAGGTAAATATGAGCAAATGGTATACATTTTGATTTTTTTTTATGCTTACTGAATATTCATCACTATTAAAAAAGTATACAAATAATTAAAGTATAGCAAAAAAATATTTCCAAAAAATGTGTTTTGACTTTCATTTTTGTAGACTACTTCTGTGGGTTCCACTTACACAGAGCAGAAAAGTCTGTTTTATAGTTTTTTGAGTGTTCGAGAGTTTGATTTTTCACTGAAGAAAATTTTCCTTTAAAAGGTAGTAGAACCTCAAACTATTAATCGACTTTATCTTACCAAATTTGAGATCTGAATATTTTGCTATCAATATATCAATCACAAGATTATTCTAATTTTATACTTTTAGGGGATTGACTTTCACAGACATTTTTTTATTTATGATTTCTTTACATGATTAAGGACTCTACAGGTCAAATGTTCGGCTCTGGTGTCACTAGTTTTGTCTCTACTTTGTTGGATCAGTTAGACCTTTAAACGATATTTCTTTATATTTACCTTAAAAAGATTCATTTACGTTAAGTAATTGATTTATTTGTTTGTAGGGAGTGGGAGAGCGTGAGAGAGCGTGGCTTTGGGAAGGCAGTGGTCAGTAAGGTGCCCCAGATTGACCAGAGTGGCAGCAATGGGGGACGGGCAGACCGCAAGCCGGATCTGTCTATGTCCCCAAACACCACTTTACGCCAGCTATTGTTCAGCAAGGCATTACCGTCCTTCCGTCCGCAAGCCAACCTTATCGCAAAGCCTTCCGTCATCTTGAAACAACATCATGCATTCATTTAATCCATTTTTCTACTCTTAAGTTTCAAGTTAATGTAATGACTTCTTACCAGCTGGCTTTCACCCTAGATGACTGTCCTACCTGTAATGTTTTGCTAGCTGATTTCCAAAACGAAATGACAAATTTCCTATTCCAACTCTGACTTCAAGGGCCTTTTTCATTGATTTCCGACTCGCAATATTTTCAAGAGTTCAACCTCGACTCTTGACTCCTTCCACAGATTCATTAATCTTAAAATTCCTAAATAGGTTCATCTAAATACTTAGTTTATTGCATATATATATACTGCATAATAATCATTTAGACGTATAAGAAAGAAACATTCGTTTATAGAATGAATAAGGTGGCACTTGTGCACTATAGAGTTAAGCATAAAAAGAGAATTTTTTTCTCAAAGATATTTATAAGTGATTACAAGTATATAAAAAGTAAAAAGTATTCCTCACTGAAAGAAATTTTCAAATTTTTTGTTCCAAAAAGTGAATTTGTTTGATTTTAAAAATCACTGGTGTGCATAGCAGAATTTTGATTTTCCTGTAAAATGCACCAAGCGGATACACTTATTCAATCTATGTCACTTAGTTATTGCATGATTACACTCCGATTAACGAAGTAAATTTTTTGCTAAAAACTTAAAATAATTGACAGGAATATTTAGTGTAACAACTTTAGAAACAGTTGTCAGGCCATTTTTAAAGTTCTTTTTTTTTTATTTTGAGAATGTTAAAAATAAATCTTGATATCCACTTTGGATACATACTCATTCACCCATGATGATTGATGACAAAGTATATTTCAAAATATTTGTAAAGATAACACATGTTAAACTGTTCGATGGATTATTTTATCATGCAGAAAAATAGCATTTACAGTATAGATCTGCAAACTCCTATTGTATATTTTGTAATAAAATTGTATGATTACTAAAAGTCTCGTATTAGGAGAAAGATGGTTTAAACAGAATTTTGTTGGAAAAGAAAAGCATAGAATAAAAAATTTTCTAATTTACATAAAAAGATATTACAAATTTTTTTCTCAAAGATATTTATAAGCGATTTCAAATATATAAAGAGAAAAAAGTATTCCTTACTAAAATAAATATTTAAATTTTTCAAAAAATGAATTTATTTGATTTTAAAAATCACTAGTGTGCATAGCAGAATTTTGATTTTCCTATAAAATGCACTAACCGGATACACTTATTCAATCGAAATCTAAATAATATAATAATTATTATTCTGTTTTTAATACTCAAAATATTACGTAATTTCCTCATAGGTGTAATTTTTTATCCATTTATATGAATGACATTTTATTAATATGATAATAGCAATAGTATTATTTCTAAGATATTACTGTAAATGCTTACTAAATAAGTATTATTATTGCTTTAAAAACAAATGTTTGACATTTGATGGGGTCAATTTGATTGTGGTAGATGACACGAAAGCACCAAAGGCCTAAGAGATTTCTGCGTCTGAAACCCCGTTACGCTAACAGTTCACACGGCCACACCTCCCCGCCGGCAATGATTCGGCACCATGCGCGCCTCTCGGCATATTGCTCCAGCAGAATACCGCAAACGCCTAAACTGTATTCAACAAAACAGTTGAATCGTTAAAAAGTAGATTTAATAAAGCTTGTAGTAATTAAAACTAATTTAAAACTTCCACAAAGTGAACTAAGAAAAAGTACATTCAAACAGAAAACAATATTCATCCAATTTTCTATACTTTCTAAGCAAAATACACAATTTCATATCTCATATGATATATTGTATACAACATATATTCGTTATCAGTCTTTGGAGCGATTCACTTCTATCTTCCTGATGACGAGTTCATCGAAATATAGTGAGTGAGTTTCAGTGATTTAATTTCTGTGCGTTTTTTGTAAATTCTAATCTATACAATATATATATATATATATATATATATATATATTATCCGAATAGACTGTAAGTGTGTGATTTTAATTTCTCTATGTTTCTTTTTGTACATTGAACTATATATATAAGTATGTATATACAAAATTAAAGTTTATCAGGACTTGGTCAGTTCTTCAGGTTCAAATCAAACTCTCATTACCAACGATTCAGTTTTTATTTAAAACCATTTCCATAGGTATAAGAAGTACATTTTATACTTCTGCCTATGAAAAAGGTTTTAAATTAAAACCTAAACGTTGTTTTTAATTAAAATCAGATTTTAATTTGAACCTGAAGAACTGACCGACTCCTGATAAACTTTAATTTTGTTTCTATTTCACAGTCAATACTTTTATCAATATTTATATATTTGGGATTATATATATACGAGTAAGTTTGGATCGTGTTTCGTTTTATTAAGTGAGGATTTTATATATATATATATTATATATATATATATATATATATATATATATATATATTATTTGGTAAAACATATGACAAGTTTATAAATATAAAATTAAATGGTTCAATGGTTAATACATTAAACAACTTAATACTAAAAAATTCATAGACCTTACAGACTTACAAAAACTTTGATAGTGTGTATCTCAATATTTAATTTAAAATATTGAAAGGAAAGGTTTAATTTAATCCTAATGTAATGTATTTTATTGTTAAATAGATTTGATTGCATCTAATATATATGGAGTATGCTAACTAAATGGATTTAAAAAAAAACATTAAACACTTAGAGAAAGAACTGACATATTCACTTGAATATTTCACCATCTGCCGACATCAGAATAGAAGTATTTTGTACATTTGGATGAGTACATTTATACACTAGATTCTTTCAGTGGAGATCTCTTGTTATGGTTATTATTGATCATACAAAGACTACTAATTTTAGGGTGCACATAGTACGTAATCAGAGTAAATCTTATCGAGAAGGGTTGTTGTTGATTGTTGTTGAACAATATTGTTGTTATAATGTTCTTTAGAACTCATTCATTGATTTTGTATTTATCTGAGTACTGATTTTATAGTACACTTTACGGATGGTTCCAGATGTTTCTGTATTCCATTTTATGTTTATCATTATGTACAGACATTCATTCAGAATGTTGTCAAACTTGTCATTAAAATAAAGCTCTTTATAAATATCTCTTTTCTCCTCTTGATGTTATAATTTAATGTTTCGTAATGTTGCAGGCATTCACTGTGATCATTGAGGAAGTGCTAGTTTTAGATCAGGGGTGTCAAACATACTGCCCGTGGGCCGGATCCGGCCCATATGAGGGTTTAGTCCGGGCTGGGGGATAAATCTGCATTATTAAAAAAAAAAAATAATAAGTTTCCTTTAATTTCCTTAAAGACCTATGGTTCTTATATTATCCGCTAGGGACAAAGTGTTTTAGTATGGGCAGGCAACATGAAAGGAGCACTTCGGCAAAACTAACACAAGAAGGGGGTAGCATTGAACATCTGTTCAGAGTCTGTTGGTGTACTATCCACTTTTTCCGTTGTCCTCGCACCTTCACAACGAAATATCTCTGTCAAAAAGGATATACAATGTCAGATTTTAATAAACATTTTTATAATTGACTTATTCTTCTTTGCACTAATTATTACTTATTAGCGACTAATACAAAGAAAAAGGTAGAATTATTGCTAGTTCTATGTAATATTGTAATCAGCTTGCTGGCCCGGCACAAGAAGTCAAGGCCCAATAAAAACTGAAGAAGTTGACTAGAGATAGAGATAATATGACTCATCTAAGTAAAATCCCTGTTTGTTCAATTCCTTCTACTTACATTATACTAGAATACTTTTTGTTAAAGATGAGCAAAACTAATTGTTTAAAGTATTTGTAAAGACATTATGACCCATCGCCACTAAATTTATCGTCTTTGATACAGATAATAATATGTATATTTAGTTTTTTTAATTTTAATTTTATTTATTAACTTTTAATTTATACTTTTACTTTTAGTAATGTGCACTGTAGGCTAATCCAGATTTTTTTAAAATTCTTTAGTAACTTATTTCTATATTCATGAAATTTTTTTTTTCTTTAAATGCAAGGCAACCAAATGTTATATTTTAATCTATAAATTATCATAGAAGAAAACTAAGAGAAAATAAAATTATTGGAACCTGGTCTTTTAGTATGGTTTAGTTTGAATTTGAGATATGGAAATCCTCGCCTGCTTCAGCTAAGTTTGCTCCACGATCATTTCGTATAGCGGTATCCTGAAAACTAATAACCTTTATGAACTTTATAGATTTTTTTTTTCATCTGATTTACATTTCAACTTTTAAATTATTTATTCCGAGTGTAATATTTTCTAGCTAATGGACCGGTTTTTAGCTTTTACAGTACTATGAAATTTAAATGATTAGTTTTCAGTTAACAGTATTAGTGATAAACTAGTTTTAAATGAAAAAATTCTTAGATTATTTTGAATCATTTTAACTAAAATATATTGCAAATTAGTTAATCCCTTTTAATTAATATATTAACAATGCTATTACATTTTACCATCCACAACAAAATCTGATTGATTAAAGATTCAAGCTTCCAGATTTTTTTTAAATAAAATATTACTTGGCACTGAATAACATGTTACTACCTGGGACGGTAGTTGAACCAAACAATTGTGAAATGTCCTAATTCAATAATATAACAATCACAGTTTACAAAAAAAATGATTCTCTAATAAGAACCACGCAATAATCTCTTCATTTATCCCCTTTATGCTACCTTTATAAACCATTATTTTCTAATTGTATAAAAAATATGTGGTTTTATTTTTCTTATACATATAAACAACGAAACAAACCACCAATGCGCCAAAAGGTGTGCCAATTGTATTGAGTTAGGCACTGCTAGAGCGGAGAGGTTTGCGAAGGGTTGGTTGTCAGAGTCAAAGGTGTCTGCTGGAGGAATGCGGGGTTGGCAAAGAGGACTTGAGGTCGCCACTGATAGCATTAAGAACAATGCAGTTAAAAGAGACAAGAGGAAAAATAATTTACTTATTATTCTTCTCTACAGGAAACGAATACGAAGGAATATGACTGCAGAATAAAAATATTTTTAATTTTACGCCATGTAGTCTCACCAATATCCTTTTCTAGCGATGCTCCGCCTAATACATTCAAAATTCTGCTCCTTTCAATTTCAAATGATACAAAATGCTTAAATCTTAGTTTAAAAAAAGTCTCAAAAGAATATAATACTAATGGTAAATTATAAAACATATGGCAGCTAAAGTTCAAAGTAATAATATTAGTAAAACAAAAACATGGAAAAATCTCAGTACAATTAAAATGTTAACACCTAGGCTATTAATGGCATCTTATCCAAACAGTGGAGAAGTACTGGATAGGTTAGGTTAGGTTGCAGTGGCGGTTCCACAAGGGAACACACTTAGGCCGAGCATTGGCCCTTTGTGATACCACACAATGAAGATTGATTCTACAGTGGGAGTCCTAAATTTTTGCCTAACTCAAGTGTATTTAGAGTAGGGATCTTTAACGAGTACCTGACATCGTACAGGCTCGGGACCGATAGTTTAACGTCCTTCTCCGTGGGACGACGTGCTCAGATTTATTCACCTCCCGCATGAATAAATCGAGTGCCAGGTGGGGATCGAACCCCGGTCCTATCAGATCAGAGGCGAGCACGTAACCACTGAGCTAGCCTGACCCCCTAAGTACTGGATAAGAGACTTTTATGCTTATTTTTGATGATTTTGTTGGCAAAAGTACACTGAACTAAGGAATTTGATATTGCAAGAAATAATTTATAAAAACTTATACAATGGGATATTTTCACTGGATAAATTGCTAGGAATTCCAACAATGAATTATAGCTTGCAATATAATATAACATATTATATTGAAAGAGTTTTATATACCTAGAAATCCTCTCTATCCGCAAAGATTAATTTCATTATTGTATCAAAATTATCAAAACTTTAATCAGAAATTGTTTGAATAGAGTCCTACATCCTTAAAAAAAGGTATATCAATAATTGTAGGTATTGAAAATATTATAAAAACAAGAATATGCTAACAATTGCATTGATTTCAATTGGAATGAAGAATTTTCCAATTTTTACTATTATCGTATATGTTTGTTGTTAAAAAAATATGAACTTTACTTAAAGTAAACGTAATGTCAATGTCGTTGATAATCAATTGAGGTCAGCATTATTCCTGTAAGTGTCCTGGAATTATAGCATGAGCCAATCTATAATTTTATCAGTTACTCTCATGTTAAAGTAATATTAAGATTCTTGGTAATAAATTACGAAAAAGTAAATAAAATAAATAAAAAATAAATAAATTAAATGAAATAATAAAAGAGTCAAATAAATGATTTCATTTATTTTTTGTAGCTATTTCATCTTAAAAGCATAACAAACTTTAAATCCCTGACGTAGATCAATGTGTCATGTTATTTTATTAAAGAAGATGCCTTACTTTCATTTTACTTGTGGACACTATAGTCAAATCAGTCCTGTTGTGTTTTCTTTTGTCATTTCTACTTCACTTTCAAAGCCTTAAATTTTGACTAAAATTTAAATAAAATTATTATAAAATTAAATGAAATTTTGCCTAAATAGGTGATTTAGAGAAGGAATCTTTAACGAGTACGTGAAATCGTACAGGCTCGGAACCGATGGTTTAACATCCTATCCGAAGGACATCGTGCTCGGATTCATTCACCTCACACGTGAATAAATGGAGGGCTAGAGTGCTTAATAACCATGGATCTACCAGTCTAGAAGCCAGTACGTTACCACTGGGCTAACCTGGACCATCCTTTCAAAGTTAAAAACATTATTGTAATTGTGGAAATAACATTTATTGATGTTTTTTTATGAATGAATTTGACAGAATATTTTTTTTAGGCGTTTATCTTCAAATATGTTTATAAAATGATCCTTTCCATTCATGTAATATTAATAAAAAATATTCAGCTCACATGAATATTTTAAATATTATATTTGATTTCTAAATTATAAAAAATAATTTAATAATACATCTACTTACTTATGCTACTTTTTATTATAGTTTCATTCTTAACCTTTAAACGGTATTTAAACATGTAATATATAGTAAACAAATGTAGTACACAATACACAAGCTAAATTGTGTAATACAATGTATCAGTATCAATAATAGTCAAAATTAATTCATTTTATTATTAAAATTACTTTTATTTTCCATTATTTTTAAAATCTGAATTTATTATCCTTATTACCCGGCCTTATTAGTATCACAATGATGACTATATTCAAAAATTGGTAATTCAGCTGAAAAAAATGTTGCCTAAAATCACATTTTCGCCGAATAAGTGACTTTCTTTTTTTTTTTATACTTATGTTTCAATATTTTAATGTTTTTAGATATTGCCTAAAAAACATTAAGATACATTACCCTAAGGAGCCCATTTTTGTGTTAAATATGAATTTCATCCACGAAATTATATGCCTTTGTAGTATTTCCAGACCTTTTGAATTCACACCCAGTTACATAAACACAGACATGCCCGAGAAAAAATAAAAAAAAAACTAGGAACATCAAAACATGTAAATCTGTCGAAATCTAAGATCAATTTTTTTCTTAATTACTAGTAAAAGTTTTTTCTTACTATTATAGTAAAATAATAATCAGGAGTAGCATGACTTAATTATAAGTAAATATAAAGTCGAACTCGTTGACAATTACTCGAGATTAACATATATATATATATATATATATAATTATATATAATTTTATATATATATATTTAAAAATTAAATTGAAATAGAAATAGAAATAAAAAGGTCCATTTTAATTTTTTGAGGTTTAATGGGGTTGTTTAAAAAAGACGAATTGGAAAAGGGACCATATATTTATTAAAATTCAAAAAAACAAAGTTTGAAATAAAAATAATTAATTTAAAAAAATGGAAAATGGGAAAACAAACAAAGAATTTTTCAAACCGGTAAAAGGCGGTTTTCTCAGAGAAAAACCCAAAGAGTAAAACACAAAATTTTCTTATTTGGTTTAATCATTAAATAAAATAATGTCCCCAATGGGTTGGGGAAAACAAGTAAATTTTCAACCGTCAACGTTTCGTAATAAAAACCCCTCAAAACCAACAA